>JAVCKT010003745.1:0-24315 GCA_032273925.1 Rhynchotus rufescens
CGACGGCGCCGAGCGGCGCCAGCAGGTGGGTCCGCGCGGGGCCGCCCCGCTGCCCCCCGAGCGCGGGGGCCGCGGCGCCCAAAGCGCCGCAACTGGCCCCAAAACGCCGCGGCGGGGGCGGGGGGGGGGGGGTTCTTTGTCTGGCGCTGCGGGAGGGGGGAGCTGCCCGGGGGTGCAGGGGGCTCCCGGAGGGCGCGGCGGGACCCCCGCGGGCGGCACCTGCCGCTCCCGGGTCGCGCGTGCCGGGGGGCGCGCGGGGAGCCCCCGGCCCTCCCCGCAGCAGCTCCGCGGTCACCGCTCCTGCCCGTCCCGCTGCCCCCGCGTGTCTGCCGCAGCCAGCCCTGCCCCTCGGGCCGCTCTTGCAGCTGCCCCGGGGGTGGTTCTGCTGCTTTGGGGTCATTTGAGTGTTTCTTCCTGTCCTCGCCCCAAAATGCGTGTGCCGTCTCGGGGCTGGGGCTGCAGACCCGCGTGCTGGCGCTGCTTGGCCCCCTGAGCTGCCGGGGAGCCAGGTGTGTGCGGAGCAGCCCGGCCGCTCCCCCGCGCATTCCCGGAGCACGTTGTGCTGTTGGAAGCAGGGATGGAGCCAAGGCCTCGGCACTGCACGCGCAGGTGGCTGGTTACAGACAGGAGCCCTTCCCGCGCCAGGGTGCGGAGAAGCCGCAGGAAGGGGCCTGTTCTGGCCAGGCTTCCCGGCCCCATGCTGTGGGTCGTGCATGTTTACACTGGGAAGCAGAGGGCAATCCTTGTGCATGGGGAACCCGCTTGGATCCTCTCATCCCGGTGCAAAAGTGGGTCGCAGGGGGAGGCAAGGGGTGTTTGGGAAGCGCCCTGCAGGCAGCACAAACGCGGCCTCGCTCCCCGTGGGAGCTGCTGCTTTCCTAGGCATCGATACGGGGGAAACGGGACAGAAATAGCTGTGGTGCAGCGGCGCGTTTGGCGGCTCTCCCTCCCGCTTGGCAGCGGGCGGCCGTCCCGCTGCCCGGCCTCGCTGCTCCGCCGTTCTCATCCGAGCAAGAGCCGCGCTCAGCGCGCGGTTGGATCCTGCAGCTTCCCGTAATGGAACGTAGACAGCAGCCGAGCTGAGCCGGGGCTAGCGGAGCCCCTGTTCCTGGAGCGGCGTCCGTGTAAAGTGCCCTCGGGCTGCTTGATGTCAGGTCTGAATTCCAGCATGGGCTGGGAGTTGCGTTCGGCTGGGAAGCCTTTCACTCTGGCACAGAGGAGCTGCTTGCTCTTGTGCAGCTCTTCCTTTGGGCACGTGTATAATGAAATACCAGAGCAAACAGTTCAGGCATTCATAAATTGCCATGTTAGATAATTTGCCTTTCAATATGTACTAAAATCCACATGTTGCTCTCCACAGCTGACATACTCCAGATAAGGTAACGGTCTTTATTTATTTATTTTACATCTGGTCTGTCAGGAAAAATTCTTTAGGACATATTGAAGGAGTTGGTTGTAAGGGAAAGCTTCCTAGTAGTAAGAACATGCGAAACACTAAGCTTAATTTGGCAGCATAGGGTGTGCAGCCCAACTGCTGGGCCTGGGGAGGGTGCTTTGGAGCTCAGCGCTTTGACAACATGCAATTAATATTAGTTGGAGTCATTTTTCTTCTATTTCTCAATGATTTTTCTGCCCTCCCATTTACTTGTCTGCATACAACTTAAAACACACACTTTTATATCCAACTTTTCCGTTCATACAGCTACTTTTTTTAGTGACTAAAGCAATGAAACCAAGTGCTGGCAAACAGACTGACTTAAAAAGTTAATGTCAACAGTGTAAAATAATAAAAACTTAATTATATATATCAGATTTGTAGCTGCTTTCCAAACCATAGCATCCAAGCTGTGCTGCTGTTGCATGGGAGGGGCTGTGCTATGCAGCTATATTCCAGGAGAGGATTTTCAGGAAAAATTAAATAGCTCTTTGAAGAGTCAGGGAGGAGGTTTTGGTGCCTGACACCCCTCAAGTCGGGGTTCTCTTCAGTGACTGCCCAGGGAGTTCAGGGCACCCTGGGGGTGGTTTAATGGCCTGACACATGGGGTGCTCCGAGCCCCCCAAAATTCCAAACAGGAGAAATATCTGCTCTGCAGATGCTCTTGACTCTGCAGTAAAGAGCAGAATACTTGCTGTGTATGTTAGAGCAAACGTGTAAGTTGATTTAAAAAAGTAAAAACATTTCCTCGCCGAGCACCCAGATTTTCTTGTTTGTGTTTTTGCTTTGTGACCCGAGGGAGAGCAGGGGTGCTGGTCAGCGGGGATGTTTTGGCAGAAGTCGTGTCTGGCCGAGAGCCAAAAGTGACTTCATGACAGGAGTG
Organism: Rhynchotus rufescens; assembly: GCA_032273925.1. NCBI lineage: Eukaryota > Metazoa > Chordata > Aves > Tinamiformes > Tinamidae > Rhynchotus > Rhynchotus rufescens. Next base: position 2,319 of record JAVCKT010003745.1, read on the forward strand.
AGATTTGGCAGCTCCATAGCGTTCTGCTTTCCTATCTTCCAGGGTATCCAAATATGCAACTAATTTAGGCTACAAGGGCCGTTTTGGGCGGCAGGGCCGGGCGCTGCGGCGCACATCTTGGGCCCAGAAGCCGCGCTCCGTTGCATCATCGCTTTGGCGCCTACATGAAAAGTTTGTGAGCGCCGCTTGGTTCCTTGACTCTTGCGCTGCTGCGCCGGGGCCGCGCCGTGCCCCGGCAGCGCGCGCCGCTGGGAATGCCGGCGGGGCGGCGTTCCCGGCAGCGGGAACGCGCCGCTCGGCCCCGCGTGCGGAGCAGCCGCCGCCGGCCGCCCCTTTAACCGCTTCGGTTTCGGCTCGCGGTGTTTGGAAGTTGTCCGGCCCGAGCCTCCTGCCCTCCCCTTCTCCAGGGAGGACGCCGGGGTGTTTCCCAGTGTTTGGAGTAGCCGGGATGTGGGTGGAGAAATGACGGCTGAAGATGGCGAGGTGTCGGGGTGCAGGTTGGCCGGCCCCGGCTCGGCCCGGGCTCTGGGAAGGGCACCGTGCGCGCGGGCGGCCGTGCTTGCAGCGAGCCCTGGGAAGTGTCCCGGGATGGGCTTGGAAAGGAAAAACATCTCCCCAGGCTGCCTCTTGGAGTGAAGTCAAGCATCCATCAGACATATCGCGTCAAGCTCGTTCCCGAGGCGCTTGCGGCTTGCTAAATGAGGCTTTCGACTTTGTCGTAGCCGGGGGCTACTGCGTGTCGTAGGGAAGAATGTGCTGAGCAGCACTTCGGCTCCCGGCTTTTACCTTCCTCACCTCGAGGGCTGTCCGGGTAGATCTGCAGCTCTGCCCGTTCCGAACGGCGGGAAGGACCTGCTTCCAGGTGGGACCTCCGTCTGCACGACTGACATAGTGATCCCCCCGCTCACGCGCGCCGGAATTTGCCATTCCCCTAAAGCAAGGCCCAGATTCTCCTTGCTCGCTGTAGAACAAGTGCGTTCCGAGGAGGGAGCTTCCCTGCAGCCGGTTTGTTCTGTGGGGCAGTGGTTGTTTGCACTGAACCAAGTGGTTAATGTGTTTGGAAGAGGCCTCGCGCCCGCCCTGCCGAGTCGCTGCGGTGGTCGCGAGCCCTTGAGATGCCTGTAGACGGAGGTGCTAATTGTGAGGGTGTCATTCAGGGGCTCCCTGCGCCTCGTTCTGCGCAGAGGGATGCAGGACGTTAGACCTGCGGCCCCTTGGGGAGATCTGGAGGGGCAGTTTGTGCACGGGGAATTGGGGAGAAAAGTGAACCGCTGTGTTTGACTGTGGAAGTGCTGAAAATGCCGCTGCTCCTTTCCCCATCCTTGCCTTGCGCAGCTATTTCAGGAATACGAGCTAGAATCCAGGTACAATTTACACAACAAGCCTTCAAATGGCCTGGTAGACATGAAAGCTACTTCAACGATTTTTGCCTCCTTGCAAGTACCTCAAACCGCTATTTTTATGAGCGTTTTGACTCCTGCTTCGAGCTTTAGCTCCCTTGCTGCGTGTATTTGGGTTGACCCTTGCTGATACTACTGTGGAAAGGCCGCGGAATTGGGCGCGAAGCTGCGAGGTGCCTGTGACCCTGGAGCCGGCAAAGCGGGGAGTTAAACCCGGCAGTGCTGGGCGCTTCCAGCAGAGCTCCTGCCCCGGCACCTCGGTGCCGCTTCCCTCTGCGAGCCGCCCGGCACGCGCTGCCCTCCGGCCGCCCCGCGGCCAGGTCCGCGGGACGTGGCATCCGTCCTTCCCTCCAAAGGGCTTCGCGTGACTTCCAGGGGGAATATCCAGCGTGCAGCTCCGTAACTTTCCCAAGTTGCAAGTCTTAAGCTTGCAGGCCAGGCGACCGTAAGTGCAGTTCAAGGGCTATAAACTTTTAAGTGCCTACTCAGGGCTCATGCTTCGAAGTTTCATTACTTTTAATCGGAGGTTATGTAAACAGTTGGTTCATGCGGGCAGGCCATTAAGCAGAGGAATGATGATGTTTTAGGATGTGTTTAACGGCGTGTTTTCCCTCGAATTACACTTGGCAACCTTAGTTGTGGCTGAAGGGAGCTCTTAGAGGGCAGCAAGGGGAGGGCGCAGCGCGCCAGCAGGCTTGTTGTGCTCCATGTCCGTGGGAACCCTCCTCGCGTGGGAGCTGCCTCCCTGTCCATGCTCAGGATAATGTTCTGGGGTTTTAAAACTGGGGTTTTGCAGGGACTGGCACCAAATAGGGAACACATCTGTGCTGCCAGGCCTGTGAACGGGCTGGCGCCCGGAGCCAGAGCTCTGGGATCCCATCCGAGCGGGAGCATCCCTGTCCTCGCAGGGAGGGATCCGGCGTGGCCACGTCCCCGTTGAGCTGGGTGCTGCTGTCCCCCTCTGCCTTCTTCCCATCCTTGCAAGGCGGCACAAAGCAGCTCTCCTGGAGTTGGGCGCTCTTAACCTCAGAATACACAGCACTTTCCCAAGCTAATATTATTTTAGCCTTTTCATGATATTTTCTTACCACATAAATCTTCCCTGCTCTCCCATACACATGTAGTGTCTTGTAATACTAATTAAACTGCACGCTATCCTAATTTTGCTCCCATACTAATCCAATATTCTTTTTTTTGACCTGAAGCCAAACCCTGAAAATTTCAGCACATGCAAAGCTCCCATTTCAGTCTAATTATATGTTAATGACTTTGTATTTTAATGCCTTTCACCACTCTGGGAAGATGTCTTTGGTGGAGGTGCCTGGTCGCGACAGGTAGCTCGGGCTGGAGAGGCTGTGGATCTTCCGCATCCCCCAGGCGCTCCCGAGCTCGCCCGGTGCCTCCTGCATCCCGGCCTCCCGGGGCTGCGCTCCGGGTCCCGCTGCAGCGTGCGGGCGCTTGGCTGCAGGAGGGGCAGATAGGGGAGCTGGGGGGGAAGATCGTTTCCCGCTTGGTGCTTTTCTCCTGGGAGATCAGCCCTCCAGGGCAGTGACCCCCGTTTTGCTGGTCCTGACCATCCGTGAGCTGCTGGAGCCCCGAAGCAGAGCGAGGAGGTGAGGGGGATGCTTGGGCTGGCTCGGGGTGAGCGGGTTCTGCAGCTCCTGCCTTGCAGCCCTGCTGCATCTGCGCTGCTGGGGAAGGGGGTTTACCCCAACAGATGCTCCTGGCGGCTTTGGCTCGTTTTGGCCGGGGGTCTTTTGTGGAGAGGGCGATCTGTGCGAGTGGCGTCACGGAGGCTAACGCGGGACGTAACACTGGCCTGAGCCGTCCCCTAAACCTGCCGCGTTGAAACCCGCTGCCGAGCTGCTGCTAGAGCTGAGCGGCACTTTTTGTAATAAACATAATCACAAAAAAATCCTACGAGATGCGGAAATAGGGTAAGTAATTTCAAGATGCACTGAAACACCGCGCTGTCGACCTGTGGTGACACCAGCGTCCCAAGTGAGACTGTTGCTGTGGCCGTAGCCCAGGGCTGCCCTTCCCCAGGGCCTGGCGCTGCCGCTCGGAGGTGCTGCTTCTGCTCAAAAAGCACCGATTCCCACCCGTTTCCATAGGGCATACTTATGGCAGGAGATTTTTGTAGTTCTGAATGTGAATTTCTGGATTTGCAGCTGCTGTGTCTAGAGAGCAGGATGAAAATGTGTAGAAGAAAGTAGATGGTTTCTAGCAGCGGCTGTTACCGCCTCTCTGCTGGTGAAGGCCGCTGCTGCGTTCGCTCCCCGTGAGCTATGTGTGGACTTGTTGGTGCTTGTTAACTTTCCTGTGTGGTTAACTCTTACTGGGAATTACAGAAATAGCGTGTGAGAGACCCACAGTCTGCCCGAGTGAATGGAAATATTGCTCAGCAGCATTGCCGGCGAGCTGAATCACATCCTGTGCCATTGAGGTCTCCGTGGGGAACACTTTTCTTTCAAAGGTGGAAAGGAGACTTTCTGTTTGCTGGTAAAAAGTAAACCTTAGGGATATTTATTGTGAGTTTTAAGTGGTTATTGTGTCCTCTTTTTAATAACACCTTTATTGTTGGCTTGGAATTTGGTTTGAGCATGAATTATCATCTTATTTCTTGGAGATCTTGGAAAACAAACCTGTGACTTCGTTTCTTCACATTTATATTGGTTGTGATCTGTTCTTCACTCTGCCTCCACTGCATCTTCTGCTGTTGAAGGGACCTGTTTTAATGGAAGGACACGAGTGGGGCTCCAGCTCTGGGGCTGTGCACAGCGTGGGCTTCCCGTGGGGTTTGCTCTGCAGTCACCCCGGCTGAGAAACGCAGACGTTTTAGTGGCGTTGCTGAGCATCGACTTCGTCCCTGGTCCCCGCAGAGGGTCGCCCTGCTTTCCCTCGCAAACCCGACTGTGTTTTGCAGAGAGCATCGCTTGTCCTTGCGATCCTCAGCGTGTGAGTGAAGTGCACGTGAGACCTCCGTGCTCCCGCAGCGCTGCTGCGGCAGGCAGCGCCTGTGGCAGCAGTGCTGAACGCGGCTCTTGGGGGGCTCCTGGGCACCAGGGTGGGCTCTCTGCGCTGACCAAGTTCCCACCGGCAGCCCTAGGGCTGCTGCAGGCCCTGGGCACGGCTCGTCTCGGGGTAACGGCTCCTGTGCCCTTGAGGAACTGCCTGTTTTGGTGGAGCGGGGAGGAGGCAGCGCCCAAACAACCGAGACTGAGACCAGACGCTGCTGCTGGGGCCATGGGGAGCACTGGGGTGCGAAGCCCTTTGAAAGCAGCTCCTGGGGATCTGCACCCCCAAGCCACGTTCCAGGCAGGTAGCCCGTATTCCATAACGCAGCGCTGAGAAGAAAAAGAAATGGGCATCCGAGGGCTTCTTGTCCTCCCGAGCACTAAGCTCCCGTGTGTAAAGCACACGCGTGGGAGCAGCTCTGTGGCCCCGCGCATCCTGCCCGTGGCCCCTTGCTGCTCGGCACAGGCGGATCAGCTCCATGCTGCCAAGGCTGCTGTAGAAGCAGCTTTGGAGGCTTCAGTCAGCTGCACGTGGGAGGCTGCAGCGCCTCGGTGGTCACCAACGCGGGGTGGCCACGAGCAGCGCGTCTGCTGGGTCTGCTCTGCGCTGCGAGGAGAGCCACCCCGTGCCGGGAGAGCTCGAGCACCGACATCCCGCTGCTCTGGAGCTGCTCCTGCGGGCGGGAGGTAGCCCCCCGGGGAAAGCTCACCTCTATAGACTATGTGTTGTGGAGAGTGAATTTTCTCTTGATTTTTCTGTGGCAAAAGGTGGAATAAGCCAGAGCTTGAATTTGCAGCAGGTGTTGGCTTTACTGATGCAGGGGCAAAAATCAGGCTCCTTCCTCCAACGTAGTGACGCTGCTGTGACTTTGTGCAGGGAGGAAAAATAAAAGAGGGTGTGCAGAAAAGGCTGGTCAGGGAGGAAATCTGTCCATTTTTCATTAGAAACGAGCCACGGCATCAGTGGTCTCAAATGGAGCTGCCCAGAGTGTGGAGCCTGGTGGCTGCCAGGGCCCTGTCCTGGTGCTGCCCTGGCTTCAATGTTCCTGGAGGAGCTTTGCTGCCATCTCATTCTGCAGATCTCCTTGTTTTACATTTGTGTTGGTGTAAATACAGAAACTTGAATGTGCACATGCTTGCACGCAAATATTTTTGACTGACATCAAGGGAGACCTAAAAGTCAAACTAAATTAGATACCAGAGTGTACTTGTCTCTGCTATTCACATTTTAATGACACTTCATTTTGAAGAATGTTTGAGTGGCTTGCAGACTTTTTTCTGGGTGTCAGGAAACTTCATAGGGCAAAATACCTCTAAATACCAGTTTATTTGCTGATGTTATTAAATACAAAAACCTATTTTTGCAAGGTAAACTGCTTGGTGGCTGGTGCATATGCTCAGACCCGTTTGGCTCTTCTCTGCAGCTACACTTGCAGCAACACTATATAAAAATGCCATTCCTGAGGAAGAATTTTTAATGTTTTGATGTTTATATGTGCTCACAACTCTCTCTAATCTCTGCTTCCAAGAGAGGTGTGACGTTATTTTCCGTATGTTTTTGTTCTGGACAAGATCTAACGAGTGTTACTCTAATGACTTCAGGTTTTGCTGCTGCTCAGCATCCTTTCCATGATGATTTCCGTGCGAGGCAGCACGGAATAATCTTTAAGTGACCAAGAGGCCCCTTCTCTGAAGTTTTAGTAGTGTTTTTCCTACAGCTTGAGTATTGAGTCCAGATTGAGTAAATCTTTACAAAGGAAAATTACTGTTTTTAGTAATAAAATGAAATGTGAGCTGTTTGGGGTCAAGCGAATGCGTTCAGATCCGAGCAGGGGAGTTAACACGGAGCTGCTGCGTTTTGAAGGCAGTGGCTGCAGTACTCAGCCTGTATGAGATCCAGATTGAAGCGAGGCCAGCAGAAACCTTGACTTCATGGCAAGATGGAGCTCCAGCCTGATAAGCTGTGGGGCGGCATCGGTGTTCTACTTCATAAAAAAGAAAGAGTTTGTGGAGACCTTAAATGAGATGATGTTTCCAGACACTTCCATTAGTCATGGCTCACTGGAAGCTCTCCTTGGAGACGCATGTGAGAGGTGTCGCGGGTGGCTTTCTTTCCAGGACCCAGGTGAGTGACATGTGAAGTTATTCTGCTGCTCCGTGGGCCAGCGGCTGGATATGAAGTCAGGAAGAACAGGCCCCGTGTGTCCGGTAGTGTCTGTTTAGCCAAACCGGTGAGACGGGACACCGGGTTTCTGTGGTGTGATGGGCCTGGCCGCATCAGCAGCTCCTTACACAAAACATGTCCGCCGTGGGTGTCACTGGGAGCTCTGGGAGGCGGCTCCGGGCTCTGCTCATGGGAACGGACTCGGGTGTCCCTGCCCCGAGCAGCGTGCCGGGAGAACCAGCGCGGTGCCTACGCTGTTCTCATGAAGTGGCCAGTGCGGGAGGGCCCGCGAACATCTGCAGTGTGACATCTCATCTGTGGCGTCTTGGGAAAGAGCTTCAGCACGCTCGGGGGTGCCGAACAGCCTCGGGCCATGTGTGAGCCTGATCCCTGGCGCAGCCTTCTGCTCCGAGTGCACAACGCAGTCCCCGTGGGCGCTGACGTGAAATGTTGAGCTTCTCGGCGTGTCAGTCCTTGAAGAGAATCTGCAGGCCGCGCTTGACTTGTTTGTTTTTGCAGCTGAACCGTGGCAGAGGCTGAAGTGGAGCGGAGAGGCTTAGGAAGGAGCCCGCGGCGCTTGGGCAGTGCTGCTGCCACCCGCTGCCTCAGGCAGCGACGCCTCTCGCGTCCCTTCGTGTCGGCGCCCTCCGTGACGTGGCTGTCATCTCTCATGTCCCTTCGTGTCGGCGCCCTCCGTGACGTGGCTGTCACGCAAGGAGGGCGGTGGGCAGGAACCGGTGTGCTCCGGCAGGCTGTAAATCGGGGAAGAAAATTGCAAGTAGCCTCTGGGATTGCTTCAAAGCACCTCGAGGCTCTACCGAAGGGTGCTCAGCATCGCTCCGCGGCAAGGGTGGTCAAACGGAGCGGGAGGAAGCGCTGGGCTGCTGTCGCTGTTCTTCATGTCTATAAACTTCTCTCTTCCCTGCTGCAGCTTTGCAGCCCCAAAGCTTGAGCAGGGCTAGCAGCGTAACGGGGGCTTTGGGGCCGGTTGTGGGCCGCGCTGGCGGGCTGCATGACCTGGAGATGGTTCTGCAAGCCCCCAGGGAAGCATCGCAGCGGTTTGTCGTCGTGTGAAATACAGAGATCACGGAGGATGTCGTTTGGCTCTAATTGCGCTGCTGCAGAGGAATCCGCAGCTCAGGGCAGTAACTACCAGGGTGTCTTAATTGCTTTCAAAAGAAATCCCTCTCGGGGCGGCAGTCAGAAGACTTTACAGTGACACAGGCAGAAGTTTCTGAAAGTCTGATTTTGACTTATAACCACATATATGGTTATAATTTTTGCATAGATGTTTTTGTGAAGTATATTGAGACGCTGTTCGACTCGAGCCCTCGGTAAAGTCACTCGTGCAGCAGCTTGGCACGGACGCGGCCCGGCTGCGCTTTGCACTGACCTGCAGCGAGACGAGGGCTCAGCGAGGAACATCCGCCCTTCCACTGACTAAAACCAGCACGAGGCAGCAGCGTTGCCTGGCCGGAGGGTTTCCCCTGAGGCAAAGGGAGCCTCCGTGCTCGGAGTTTGGGGGCTACAGGGGTCTGTGCCACGGCCGGAATGCCCGTTGTGGCCGCGGGACGAGCGGGCATCGCGATGGTCCGGCCGCGCTGCACGAGGAGCCGCCGCCAACTTCAAAGGAGCGCGCGCCGCGGTGGTTGTTAGCAGCCTCGTGTGCGCCGCGAGCCTCGCACGATTTATAGCCGTTGCATCAACGTCTTACTCCCATATGTGCCGTCCCCGTGCTGCTGCTCGTATGAAATGGTAGGATGGGATCTCGGAAGTTTGAGGTCTTCAAGTGTTAAATACAAAGCGTTGCTCCTGCAGGCTCAGCTTTGCTGATCCAAATGTCTGGCACACGTTTCGAACAACAGGCTGAATTTGCCAAAGAAAATCATGCTAGATATAGCAAATAGCTGTCAACTCTTTCCCCTGTACTCTATCAGTCTATTTTTCTCTGTGTCTTCTCAAAGCAGCTGAGACGTTTAGGAGTGTTTATTGGGGTTTTTCTGTTCCGCATGTTCCGAGCGATGCCTTCCCTCGTGCAGCAAAGGGGTCGTCGTCGTCCCCCGCTCTCCCCACCGCTCCCGTCTCGTCCCGGGCAGAGCCCTCTCCTCTGCACTGCCCCAACCACAGCACTTTCAAGGGCTTCTTTGCAAACCCGCTTCGCAGGTGAGGATACCAAGTTGGGAATAACTTGAATTCCTTTGCTGTGTTACCTAAATATCAAACCAAAGTACTCGGGGGGCAATTTCAGCTAAAATATTAATCGGCTCTGGGGAAGCTGCTCCTGCTTAGTGAAGATTTCTCTTATTGTCACCCAACCCGACCTGTTGATGCCCTGGTTTTAAAAGAAGCCAGGCATGTCTGCTCATGAATAGCTGCGGTTAGGCTCGGAACAGCCCTCTGTCCTGTGCTGGAGACATCCAGCCCCTCGGACTGTGAACTTCCCTGGCCCTGGGTACTTCTCTTGGGCTGGAAACTGTAGTTTTGCTGTAGTTCTCATAGAGGTAGTGGCATTTTTCTGAGGTGGGGGAGGCTTTGAGAGTTAAATTCGCAGTCAGCTCTAGACTGAACATCCAGTTTGGCTTCAAATTACTTACCTGGATCAGGTTCTCAGCCAGTTAAATGCTCCTCCTTTTGATGCACAAAAGCAATGACAGGTATCTTCTAGGGGATCCAAGTTTTCTGTAGGAAAGCTGGCAAATAGCAAGGATTTTTATGTTGTGTACAGAAACCGTGCCCCAAGGCTACCACTGAAAGGAAGGGTCTCGTTGACATATTTACCTAGCAATCTTGTTATCATTAAGAATGCGTTCTCAAAAAATCCCAAATCCCAAGAACAATAGCGACAAAACCCATGCAGGTTTTGTGAGCAGATGCAGCTCCAAGATAACAAATGATTTTTGCTTGTAGGTCGACTACTTGGCAGTTAGCAGGGAATTATAATGAGGCCAACTGTAGTTAAACAAATAAAAAATAAATCCTAGAATTGAAAGCAAAGCTTTTGCATTGCATTTTTTACCTTTTGCCAATGAGGCTGTTGGAGGCAGGGCAAAGGAGAAGGGTGGAAACAACAGTGCAAATAATACGGAATACGGTAAGTGCGTTTTGGACAGCAAAAGGTTGAGCTGGAAAGCGATACAAGGAAGGAGAGCGGTGGCTGGTTCGGCGCGTCCTGTTGGGGCTTGTGCTGTGCTGCCAAAACGGCCTCCTAAAAGCTGCTCTTCTGCCTTGCCCTCCCCGGCTTCTCGGGAAGACCTTGCGCTCGCCCTGGAATTGGCCCTCGGTTTTTGTGGGACGAGCAGGGCTGCAGTCAGCGTGTTCGTTATCCCCTCCGTACATCTCTAGTTCTGCTTGGTTGGGGAGTATTGTCTGCTTGTTTGCAGGAGTATTGGAAAAACAGGGCTGCAACAGGGAAAAACAGGGTGCAAAAACAGGGAAAAACGGGTGTGGAGCGTGGCCCGTCGGCTCTTGCGCGGCTCGGCCCCGCTCGTTCAGCATTGCTTTGCGTGGTGCACGAGGCCGCTGCCGTCGCGGTACGTTCGGGATGCTCGGCTAGCACTGGCGGGTGCAGCATGGGGTGCTAAGAGCGTTTCTGTGCATTTGAGGGGTGTTTTTGGAAGCAGGGGGCAAGGAGCCGGCTGCTCCCGTTGCTGCTCCCCGCAGAAGTGCTCTGCAGTGGCGAGCTGTGTTCTCCTTGGCGTTGCTTGTGGCTCGTTAGCGTGGAATGGTGATGAGTGACACATTGACATGAACGCACTTTCTGCCTCCAGCACTGGGATGTGTCTGCCCTAGAGTCCCCTTCGCTGCTCTCGCGTTGCCCGTGCTCTCCTGCAGCCGTGATCGCCGTGGGTGTCCCGTTTGCTGCCGTTTCGGTTACCCCGGGCTGCCCCCGGCGCCCAAAAGCCGGGATGTTTCTGCTAGCGCAGGAGGCCTTTGCAGGCGGATTCTCCAAATCCAAAACGCTTTTGCAGGGAATCACATTTTTAAATGAGAAATGTAGCGCAGGGCTCGGCTGGGGAGGAGGAGGGTCCCAGTGCTCCGGGTGGGAGCTGTGCCGGGCGCGGGCTCTGCAGCCAGCGGCACCAGCACCAGGCTCCCAAATCCCGCAAATGCAGGACAGGGAAACCGAGGGCTTTTAGGCTCTTGGCTTCAACTTTTGGAGCATTCTGAATATTCCTATAGTTGCAGCATGAATTCAACTTTTTCCCCTGCAAGTTCAGGTTTGAGGGAGGCTTGGGAAGTGCAGAGACAAACGTCAGATTCTTAGTTCTGTCTCGGGCCTCTTGAGAATCATGTTGATCTTATTAAGTCTCCCACGATCCTTGAAAAAAATGTTTCAGGTTGAAATCTGGCATGAATAGTTGATTAAAGTTTTAAATTCCCTTGCGACCCTAGCTGGAAGGATGACGCTATTTGAAACTCTGAGGATCCCTTTGGTGAATAAAATAGTTTGCTTCTTTCGTCTTTACTAAGAATTAATAAATACAGATTAATTTCACATTTTTAGTTTTCAACTACAACTGCACTTTTCAGGCATAATTTTCGGATAAACAGGCTTGGGTTGGTTCTTGCAGAATCAGTTTTCCTTTTTTGCTTGCTTGATAGCTCCGTAATGTCCTTGTTTGCACATAAATTAAGGAGAATTCTTTGGCCTGCGCTCTGCACACCTGTGCACTCATGTGCTCTGCCAATATATTGCTTCAGTTCAATGTGTTTCTAAAATATTTGCTGTGGAATGAGGCTTTTTTTAAATCTAAAAGATGATTTTATTAAAGCCTAGGCTCCTTGGGAATACTGGTTTGTTTTTTGTTCTTTTTTTTAATTGTGGAATCCAGTTTTGGGGGATAACAGCAAAAGAACAGCATGTTGGGGAGCCCCCTTTGGGGACACCCTTCTTTCCCCGCACGATGGGCCTCTGCCTTGCGTGGTGGTGAAGTGCCGTTCATCTCCCTTCCTAATTCCGTACCATTTATCTTTCCTTTGAGCAATCCTGTTGGTACCCATTGAGATAGATACTGCCTTCTTTATTCATGGCTCTTGTCTTAAGTGTTGTTTCCTAGTGGAGATTTTCCTGGATTAAGCTCTTTAGGTCTCACACAACAAGGAATCTTGGAGTTAATGGTTGTCGGGAGGGCGTTTTGGCATCGCTGTCGGGGGCTAAGTGTGCTGGATTTTCCTGTCATTCCCTGTGTTTGCTTCCAGCTTCTTTGGATTTGGCAGTGAAGCCAGTAGTAGCAAATAAGTGGGGACAGGAGGGGAAAATAAGATCTTAAATCGCAGTTTGTTGGAAACTCTTGTCCTTCGTGGTTGGTGGAACCGAAGTTCAACTTGCTGCCAAATGTCCAAAGAGCCGTCTTGGATTTGCCCCTGGAAGGAAGCAGTAGTTGCACTTGATCTGGACTCGCAATTTTCAAAGCTAATTCTCTTTCTGGTTATGAAGAGTTAGCAGAAGGGCGACTTCTTGTTGCAAGGTGACCACACATCTGCTGCTGTTAATAGGTTTTAATCCACCAAGTTCCTCGGCGAGCCGAGGATCCAAGCAAGCTGTTTGCGATTATTTCAATGAAATATTACAGCAGCAAGTTTGCCTTTCAAGTTCCAGGGCTGCAGCCGTGCACCTTGAAATAAACCGTGGTGTTTATGGAGTTCCATCACCTCCCGCCGCAGAGGCCCCGCTCCAAAGATCCGTGTCCAAGAGCTCCTGTGCGAATTCCTCCCTCCTGCCAATGCTCACACCCATTGCAAGAAAACCAGAACCCTTGGCTGGACTTGGTGACCCCAGTGCACGTGCATGGGGCTTTTTCCTCTGCACTTGTAGACCAGGGCTGAGGTTAGCTGAGGTAACAGGAGAAAACCCATCAGAATAACGTAACGACCTTCTGTATAATAAGGAGGTCTGTTTTTACAGTAGGCGAGTGCCCTCAGAAGAGCGTGTGTTTGTGCCCACAGCCATTAAGCTTAATAATCTTGCTGTCTGTATCGACTTACAAATGAAAGCTTGCAGTAATTTGGAGCAGCATTTGAATTGTGAGTGGTAGTGATGATGCTGAGCTTGTCTTTTAATGCTGAGTGTAGAGTCTTTGAGGTTTGGATTAAAAAAAACTTCAATGAAACCACAAAAAAGGCATTGGAAGCATAACTGAACAGGTGGAACAAATTTGTTAAATCTGTTATTGGGAAAACAGCAACTTGCTTTTAAGAAATAAATCAATCTGCAGCTCAGTGTTTCATAATGAGGAGTGGGATAGGAAAATCTAAAAATATCTACAAATGAGAGCTAATGCTCTGGAGGAACAGATCCAAACTAGAATATAATATTGCCCATTGTGGTGACAATAAGTATTTTAAAGTTCATTGAGATCCTTGCTGTGATGCAGATGGGACTTGAAGAGCCAGCATATTTCCCTTGGCCGGGTCCAGTTTTTATTTGCATAATAACTTATTATATGCATTGCCAGTAGCTGGCGGAGCAGTCGGTGGGGATTGGGAAACCACGATGAGTTCATCCCCCTCTCTGCAAGCTCGAACAATGTATTGGGCGAAGGATGGCGGGGAGGCGGCTCCCGCGGCTCCCGCCGCTGCTTGGTCGTGTGCCCGGAGGGGAGGAAAACCCCGGGATTTATCCCTGCCCCGAGCGGGTTGGGGGCCGCTGCGGTGCCCGGACAGCTCCTCTTCCCCAGCTCCATCCCAACCCTTTCCTGGTTGAGCCGCGTTTCGTGCCCTGCCTTTGGCGGCAGTTCCAAATCCCAATTTTATAAATAAAAGGAATTTGTCTAGCTGATGTCAAATGGGTATATCACCACCTACACTTTCCTAAAAGGACATGCCTGCTTTAGTCTGTGTTCCGTCGCTTTTTGATTTTATTTGACTTTACTGTTTGGGTGTCACAGGCGATGTTGCTTCCATTTTCCCTGGAAAGTTCTTCCACAGCCCGATCCTTCTCAGCGGGGTTTTCCTTGCTTTAGGCTCACAGTTCCCTGGCTCAGCTGTCTCTGAACTCGCCGTTACGCCAGGCTTAGCAAGGTTCCGGCCCCGGCGCTCGCTTTCGTAATCTCTCCTCTTTTCCTTGCCTCCGTGACAGTTGCTTAGGGCTTTTCTGTGCAGGGGGTTTCTGGCGGGCACGGCTCCCGAGCGGCGCTGCTGCAATAACGGCTCCGCAGGGGCAGCGTCAGTCCCTGGGGAATGGGATGGGATGAAGGCGAGGGCATCCCCGAGGCGTTTGGGGAGCTGCGGGCGGGTTGCAGCCTGCGAGAGCATCGCCTCTTGGTTCTCCTTGGGAGAAGAACTGTGAATTTGGGAACTTGGGGCGCTCGGGCAGCAAACCCAACGGTGCTGCTTTCCGAATCCCGCTTGGTGGGGAGCAGCTTGGATAGCGAGGGGCTTTCAGCGAGGAGGGCCCTTGTGCAGAGCCTCTGGGCTGGAAATGCAGGCGGGAACTGCAACGGCGCCGCGGGGCTGAGCGGGAGGGCGGCGCGCGGCAAGTGTCCCGGGTGCCACCGCCGCCCTTTCGGGCGAGCAGCCCGCATTGGAACAGCAGGGGAGCGGGAAACATCCTGAAAACGCTTCTGTCCCGCGCAGCTTCTTTCTTTCTGTGATAGCTCTTTGGAACCCCCCAAAATTGGGTGTAAAGTGAGTGCCCCCCAGCTGCTGTGGGCAGGGGTGCTGGGGGCCCCCGGCACACGGGGACACACCCCCAGGTGGGTGTCCATGCTGTCCCCCACCTCTGTGCGGAGCCGCTTCCAGAGGCGCCGTCCCCAGACCGTTCCTGGCATGCGTGGAGGCCAGGGCGGCTCTTGCACCTCGGGCTGCACAGCGAGGTGGGGACAGGTCCCCGGCACCTTCCAACCGCCTCCTCCTGATCCCGATCCTTGGGCGCGATCCTGCAGGATGGGGCGGTTTCCGCCTCCCCTGGGAGCAGTGTTTGGGGATCAGGGCCACGGGCCCCGATACGGCCCTACATCCTCCCCCATGGGAACTGCTTGTGGTGGCCTCCGGCCTCCTGGGGTCTCTGCCCTCAGAGCCGTCCCACTGCAGCACGGTTGTTCCCCAGGCCAGCGCTCCCAGCACTGCCCCTGCGCGAGGGCTGGAGTTTTGGGCCGCTCAGCGCAGCATCCCCAGCCCACGGGATGGCAGCTCCAGACCCAGGGCCTCGGGAGGAGCCAACAGCCCAGCCCTCAGCTCTCCTTGGCGGTGCCTTCCTGGGATCAGCCCAGGCCGCCCCGGACCCCACATGAGCTGGAAACAGGACCCAAACCCGGTGCCGGGGCTGGGTCATGCCAAAGCCGGAATCCCTTCTGGTCTCGGGCCAAGGCGGTCAGGGGACATGAGGGGGACGCAGCCGCCGTGGCTCTGCTTCCTGGCCAGGACAGGCTCCTCTCTTGCAGGGAGCAGCTCCCGCCCTCCCTCCCAAGTGCTGCCCATTCGCCCGGCTCTGCCGGTGCTGCTGGGAAGCTCCAGAAGCTGCTCCCGCCGCATCTGCTTGCGGAGCGGGACACGCCAGGCGGCAGCTCTGACCTCATCCCGCTCACCTGGGCACGCCTGACGCCCCCGGCGTCGCCGCAGCGGCACTGCCAGGTGTCAGGGCAGGATCTGGTCCCAGTGGAGCCACCCCACTTGGCCCGTCCCGCAGCACGGGCAGGGGGAGGTGGCCACCCTCGAGGCGGGCAGCTGGGCCAGGCGCCCCCTCCACGGGGACCATCTGCCTGCTCCCCTTGGATCTGCTCCCGCCCTGGGGTTCTGCAGGCGCTCAGGCTCGCAAGATCTCGCACCTGTGGAACCAGTGCATCCCGTGCAGCAGCCAGGAGCAGCTTCGGCGCCCGCGTGGCCGCCATGAGCGCCCCGCGCCCGGCTGTGCCGGTGCCTCCGCCCTGGCCCAGGCACCGCGGCCGAGCCCGAGTCCCTCCCGCCAGGTGGGCACTGGGTCCCCGGGGGCACCAGGAACGTGGAGGATCCCAACGCCCGCGCAGCACCGTCCCCGTGGTCCCAGCGGCAGAGCCGCGTGCTCCAGCGATCCAGCGCCGCTGGGAGCATCCCTGCGGACAGCCAGAGCGCCAGCACCTCCTCCTCGCCTCGCGGCCACGTTCCCAGGCCCTCGGTGACACACCAGGGTCCCCGCGGGCCCTTCCACAGTGACAGGGTCCGGCTCACAGCGCTCAGAGGTCTCCCCTGGGCGCAGAGCACGGCACAGGAAAAGGCTCCCTTGGGAATGTTGCCTTCCCTGGGAAGCCGGGCGTGTTTATTCTGCATTCTTGAGCAAACATGTGCACGGAGACACGTTTGTGGGGCACAAACCAGCCCCGCCATCCTCAGCATGCCAACCCCGCACGGCACCTCCACTGGGGCCACGGAGAAACACAGCAGCTCCCGTTAAACGGGAGAGGAGCCACTCCCGGAGACTGGGGCAGCTCCGGGCTCCCCAGCACAGCAGGGACGTGGAGCTTCGAGAGGGGCAGAGCGGCAGAGATGGTTGAGGGACTGGAGCAGCTCTCGTACGAGGAGAGACTGAGCGAGCGGGGCCGGTTTAGCCTGGAGAAGAGAAGGCTGAGAGGGGATCTCATCAACATGTGTAAGTTCACGAAGGGGGAATGGAGGGAGAAAGGGGCCAAGCTCTTCTCGGTGGTGGCCAGTGAAACGACGAGGGGCAATGGGGACAAGTTGAAACCCAGGCAGCTCCATGTGCACATGAGGAAGAACTTCTCTGTGAGGGTGCCCGAGCCCTGGCCCAGGCTGCCCAGGGAGGCTCCTGCTCTGGAGACCTTCCCATCGCATCTGGATGCACCCGGGGACCTCGTGCTCTGGGTGTCCCAGAGGAGCAGGGAAGAGCAGGACAAGCACTGGACAAGGACTCGGGGTCTCTGCCAATCTCAGCCCTTCTGGGATTGCAGGAACGGCCACGGGCACAGGCGCATGTGGTGGTGGGAAGGCCACGCGCTGTCCGCCCAGCGCTTCGCGGGGCCCCCACAGCGCAGGGCAGCAGCACCCCGGCCCCAACCGGCCCACGGAGTCTGCCAGGGCGCCAGCAACCAGCTGCGCCCGCTGCTCACCGCGCAGCCCAGTCACGCGCTGCTGAGTTGCTGGTGGAAGCCACATGTGACCGTCCCTGCACACAGTATGTGTGGCACGGGCTTGGCTCTGGGTCACACCTTCCGGCTTCCCTCAGTGTGGTAATCGCCAGCACAGAGCCACATCCCAGCCTCACGGTGAGGCCTGGCACAGCCAGCCCGGCTGCACCGCTGCCTCCGTCCCTCCCGGCAGGGCTCGCAGCAGCCGCAGGCTCCTCGTCTCTTTCCTCCTGTAAAATTTTTGAAGATTAGGGTCTTTCTTGATGATAATTTTCATTTACTTCTTTCTCTGGCAGGACAGCCCCGGGGAATCAGAACTTGTGAGCTTGTGCGTGTGTGTCCTGGCCGTCCCCTCCCCAGCAGCCGCTCCCCAGCCCCTTCCCCAGCACGAGCTGGGTCCCCTGGGGCCACCTGAACCCTGGGGGTAGTGGCACTTTCTGGCAAGGTGCCACCTTCTGTGTGCACACATCAGACGTCTTCCCAAATGTCCTCCATAATAAATCTTCCATCTTGTTACTGTTTTTCTCCATTGGTTTTGCGTCTTTCATAGACTTTTCTCCAATGCGTTGCTGACTTGACATCCTCCTTCTACTCCCTTCTTACTCTACACAAAACAAAATATGAAAGCAGCGGCTTGCAGAGCAACTTGTGCAGGGAACTACAGTCTTACGGCAGGGCTGGCTCTAGAACTTCTTGTCTAGACAGCTTATGTAAGAAAGATGCAAGAACGATCCCGAGAGCTGCCTGCTCAGGAGCCCTCCCTGCCCAGCTGCGACTGCGCCAAGTCCCGCGCTGCCTCAACCCCCGAGCGTGTCTGCTCGGCTGCAGCCCGCCTCAGTGACGCTGCATTCAAACGTGCACGCGCAACGGGCCGCCAGCCCTTCCCCTGGCATCCAGGACGTGGTCTGAACCTCCTGGGGGAGATGGGAACGAACCTGCCCCGCAGCGCTCGAGTAACAGAGCTGCCTGCGCCACCGCGCTGCGCTCAGCGCTGCTGCCGGCCCGCGTGGCCCTCGGGCTCCCTGCATCGCCCCATCCACGGTCCCAGCCCCTTCCCCTCTGCAGGTCACCGTGGTGGGGCCCGCTGCAGGCTGAGCTCACGCGGAGGCCATGGCACCGCGCCGCACTCCTCGGGGCCCCCCGGGGCAGCGGGGAACCCCGCGCCCTCGTGCCGCGAGGCTCGTGCTATGGCCAACGGGGCTGCAGGCGGCTCCAAGCCGCTGCCGCGGCCTACGGAGCACCCCGGGTACCGGGCAGGGTGCTGCTCTGCGCGAGGCAGCGCCCAGGGTGCCAGGCATCCTGCCAGTGCCAGTGGCCACGTCAGTACAGCCTGGCCGAGCCCTCCTGCCGGGGAGCCCCAGCAGGATTCCCCGGGCAAGCTGCAGCCCGATGCACCCGAGCGCGCGGCACGAGGGTACCCTGCTCCTGGCCAGGGCGCCCTCTCTGCGCCGCTGCAGCCAGGAGCCTCGTCACGCACCCTCTGAGCATCCCAGCCTGTTCCCACACATCATCATCTCATCTTCCACTTTCCCAGTGGAAAAGATTGTCGCATCAAGAGCTATTTTCGAGGATTAACCAGGGATGAATTCTCTTTTTTTTTCCCCTTGCTATTACAGTACTTGGATCAAGGCCGCAGTCACATGTAAACAGTGTCGAGCAGAGCGACGGCTTCGTGTCCAGAGCATCATCCATGCAGCTGGCAAAGCAGCAGGTCTCTGAAGGGGGAGAAGGAAGTTCTGTCTTAGAGCAAAATATTTAGATTCTGTGGAATATTGGCCAATTACAATATTTTTATTCAAATAAAACATCTGTAAGAACACAGAAATAAATATTTGAAAACGTAATATACCAAAGTCCTGAGTCATTTCTGAAGCCGAAGTTTTCTCCCATTTTTCAAGTAGCTTCCCCATTTAGGGTTTGGAATGGGGATCACACCACACGCTGCAGCTGCTGTGCGTGGCAGGAGGGAAAGGAAAAAGAGAAAAGGTTTTCTCCTCTCCTCTTGCTCTTCTCTCCTCTTACTCTTCTCTTACTCTATCTTCTCTCCTCTCCTCTTGCTCTTTTTTCCTCTATCTTCTCCTCTTCCCTCTATCTTCTCTGCTCTCCTCTCACTCTCCTCCTCGCCACTGGCAGTGCTCTGTTCTGCCCAGCTCTCAAGCTCCCCTTCGCAGCCCTCTCGACTCAGCCCATCGCATCCTTCCCTGCAGGACAGGTGCCACCAGGCCCAGGCCTCGGGCCCATCCACGCCAGGGGCTGATGCTGGGGCAGAGCAAACATCGCCTTCTTCTCTCACTGTGCTGACTTCCCACTTTCTGAGAGCTGTGATGATGGTGAGAACGAGGCACGAGTCTCTCCCCCTGCCACACATCAGCAGTGTTATCTGCAGGCGCCTTGCACGGGGCACGGAACATCCTCGTTTCTGTTCAACTTCCAACCTTAGCTGCTGGAATGTAGAGGCCGAGGCCAAGCAGGGAACAAGACAAACATGATGTGAGGCACAGAGAGCACCAATGCGAAAACAGGACGAGATGTTCGGAGATGGGTGAGAAGTCAGAAAGACTGGTAAGGGTTCAAAGAAGAGACCTTGGGAAGAAGGGGGTTGAAAGCCGTGGGCCTCTCCCAGCAGCTCCACTGTCCTGCTCTTGGCTGCGCTGAGGCAGTCGCCAACGCGCGCAGGCCACGATCAGGTGCTTTGCTGAGCCTTGTATTTCTTCTCACCCTCCCATTTAACCAATCTCCGCTTTTTCTCATTTCTGTAGGGTCAAGTGCCGCTGCTTTTGGTCTTGTGCAGTAACTGCAACCGTGGTGAGCGATCCCAGCTGGCCAGCACCGCTCTCCCTGCCCTGGGGCCCTCCCCATGCAGGGCAGGTCCCACACTCCCCTCTCACTCCTGCTCTCCCAGAGCAGCCCTGGTCAGGGCTGCTTGCAGATCCCCTGCTCCGTCTGGCCACGTCTCTCCCTGGAACCCCCAGGGATAACCCCAGGCCAGGGTGGCCAGCAAGCTGCACCTCACAGAAGCTCCTCAACGCTGGCACTGGCCTGTGGTTCAGGGGTCGTCTTCCTGACTTGGAAGCATTAAATAGGTGGGGTGACATCCCCGGAGTTCCTGCAAGAGACCCTGTGGGGATGGCAGGGCTGCCGGGGCCTCACTGCCACGCGGGGTGGACCCCACCTGAGCCACGGCTGCTTTCCCTTAATTCTCTCTCCAAGATCCTCCTTTCCTGCGTCCTCCTGCATCTGAGCAACAAGAAGCAGCAAGTTCAGGGTGAAGCTGCTGGAACACAAACAAGAGCCACATCCCCGGGCTCTGCTTTCCTTCAGCCCTCGACGCCACAGCTGCCTGTTGGCGGGGTCCTCGTGTGTGTCCCGCTGGACTCGGCACGGCCGCACGCCAGGCAGCTCCTGTGTCTCCTCACGGCTCCTCCGACGCTCTCCCAGCACAGCGGCTGGGCCCATGCTGCGTCTGGGGGACGTGGACCCCCTGCAGCGCACACGGGCAGGCTGCCCTTGCCAGGCACGTCCCACTTCGAGGCCAAGGCCTGTCAGCTACAGCGGGGCGGATCTCGCCAAACCTCGTCCGCCTCTGTCTCCAATGAGTGGGCACGAACGTCTGCAGAGGTGGCTCCACTCACGGCACCGTCACTGTTCCCACCGCACAAAACGCTCGTTACCATCGACAGGCATCACTGAGGGAGGTTCCGATGAGAAGAACCCGCAGAGTCTCCCCAAACATGTAAGGCCACGCGCTCTGCGTGCACCACAGCTCTGGGCAGCTGGATGCCACTTCCAAGTGCTGCAAACCCTTGAGGTTTTGCGACCTCCTCGCTCCGGGACCACAACCTCAGCCGTTCCCAAGTCTGCCAAACTGGAATCACTTGCACTGTCCATATTAGGCCTGTCTGCCAGGGCCGTTCTCAGCGACGTGCTAAACCAAACAACAGGTTACACAGTCCACACGGCTCAGAAAATGAGATAAAGTGTCTCTATTTACCCATGAACAAAAGGCATTTCACTAAGTGGTCGCTTGGTTGAGAAGCCCTTTTTATTTCAGTAGAGGCCACTGAATATTTGCACTGGCCACGTCTCGGGCTGAGGGGAGGCTCGGGCTTTGGCAGGTTCTGCTCCACGTCCCCCTTTCCCCACGGCCGGACATCTCTCTGCTGTTCTCCGTTCCTCCCTTTCCATTCCTCTGCCAACTGTCTCTATCCACACTCCCCTTTCCAACAGTCAGTGTCTTACTGCAAATGGGACCTAAACCGGTATTTTCCAAACAGGGGAACAAAACAACTAACCACAAACGCACAGGCTGGATGAGATCACCATTCCCAGCATCACTTTTGGAGACGGTTCCATGCACCGCAGCAAACTCCAATGGCTTCCACTGCCACAAGTGCCTCTTGAGGCTGATCCTGATGCCCAGGTTTTATTTAATACCAGACCTGTGGAAGGGGCCCAGTAATGGGAAGCTACATTCGACCTGCTCATATAGCACAGCAGCAAAGAGCCAGCTTCCCGGGAGCCTGGAACACGACGGGAGCTGAGGACAGGAACTGGAGCACCTCACTTCATGCACACACCCAAATCCTTCAAATGTTGGATCTTTAGCTCCGATTTTGATTCTCTGAGATGCCGGAAAGCAGCCA
Organism: Rhynchotus rufescens; assembly: GCA_032273925.1. Taxonomy (NCBI): domain Eukaryota; kingdom Metazoa; phylum Chordata; class Aves; order Tinamiformes; family Tinamidae; genus Rhynchotus; species Rhynchotus rufescens. The sequence goes on from JAVCKT010003745.1 coordinate 23,601, forward strand.
TGCTGTTTTAAAGGCCGTTTCAGGAGGGTCTGATGCGCTTTTCCCCCGGGGGGTTCGAGCACCAGCGGCACATCCCTGTCCCTGCAGACTCCAGCTTTCTGGTGGTTCACAGGGACGAGCCCCGCATGGCATGCGCGGAGCTCAGCCCACCTTGGCATCCAGGATGAATCAAAGCATCCACGTAGGAGCGTTCATAGCCTTACACCCGCTCCTTATCCCCCTGCTCCAGCCCAGCCGAGCACATTCCCCGGCCCTTCCTCCTCCCCGACTTGGGGGGCCCTTGGCCACGGGGGCAGCGGCAGCGCCTGGGGGCTGCCGGGCCGGGCTCGGCCGCTGTCACCGGCCCTCGGGGTGCGCCACTCGGGGCGCCAGAGCCACCCGGGCGCTCGAGGAGCCTCCCCGTGCCCATCCCTGCATTCAGCACCCGCACCCCGCGCCGCTGGCCGAGGCCCCGCAGGGCTGGCGGAGGGGCAGGACCGGCCGCCACAGCCCTGGGCGGCCGCCGGGGCCGCGTTTCCCCTCCTTCCCCCCGCCTCCAGTATCCCGTTTCCCCCCGTTTCAGCACAGCCCAAACGCAGTAGCAGGGCCAGACCGGATCAGTCCGGATCAAACCGGATCCGAGCGGACGAGCCCCGCCCCGCCCCGCGCGCTCCGCCCCCCCCCTGGCTCCGCCCCCCGGCGCCTCCAGGGGAGGGGGCTGCTCCGCCGCACTCCC
>JAVCKT010003747.1:3996-14503 GCA_032273925.1 Rhynchotus rufescens
ATCCAGATTTTTCATAGGAAAATTTCCTGTCTAGATCTAATACCAATATAAAGAGAACAGATAGGAAAACAGATGGAAAGATTATGGGACTTACCTAGAGTTGCATAACACATCAGCAGTATTTGAGAACCGATCTCAGACATCCTGCGTATTGTGCATAGATCTGTACTCTCTTTAAATGAGAGACTGAAGATAATATAATTTGGTGTCTCCTCCAAAATCTGACTAAGGGTTCGAGCAAGCATCAGTTAGTGTTGAGTTTTGTGTTACCAGGCATTAAAGTCCAAGTATAGGTTGGTTTGATAAGTCCACACGGTACTGCAGCATGGTGATGCCAGTCACACTTCTCACTGCCAGATAGAAGAATAGGTCCAGTACTGCAGTAAAAGTCTGTTTCCAATGGATGAGTAGCAAGCTTCACAGGGAAAGCAAGAATAACTCTTTTCCAATAATGAGATCCATTCTTGCAATAATATAATATGCTAATATGCTAATAATATGCAATTACAATCCATACAAATACAATAATATGCTAATAGTAGTAGTAGTAATAATAATAATAATAAAAAGAAGACAGTAAAAATACACAAGGACTGAATAATTTTGTTTAAATCAAGCAGTCATAAACTGGATGCAACAAATAATATGAAATGCTAGATAAAGGATTAAAAATCTATAACTGCTGTCCAGCTTTCATCCCATAGCAATCTGCTTTAAAAGAAAAAAACTCAGCTATCTAATATATGTCAGGTATTACACAGTTAGCAACTGAGGATTCGTCTATAAGTAAACTTTTTCACTTGTATACACATTTATATATATATATGTGTGTGAATATGCATTCATATGGCTTCTGTAGAGTTACAGAAAGGATTATGGTACTGTGGAAATAGAATAAGAATTCTGGGATACAAAATTCCTAGAAACTGCTATATTTCAACATAAATTGGAAGCAGAGTCAACACTGCATACTGTAGTATATGGCTCTGAGGATTTATTCATAGTTCATTTCTTCAGGGAAAGCAGAAACTCTGGTATTTTCAAAGGAAAATGAGAATCATAAAACCTCCCCTACTTTTTACAGAATCTTCTGGGGTTCGTATATCCTTTGACTTCTACAAGAACAAAAGATTGTGGATAATAGGCTTAACAATGAACTTCTCTTTCGGTACTTCCTAATCTTTTTGTTTCTTCCTTCTTTTACAAAGATCTTGACTTTGTTTACAAAGATAACATTTTGATATATTGAGCTCTTTCTTTCACAGCATCTGATGCTGAAATGTAGCATTTTTGAAGGTAATGTTTTCTGCTTTCTTAATCACTGGCATTAATAACAGCATAAAAGCTTTATTGGCTCTGCACAAAGATTATGAACCTCTAAAACAAATGGTGAACCTCCAAAAATTGGAAAAAATATATTTTTTTGATCCAGTCTTGTGCCAAAGAGCATGACAACTGAGTTCAGTCTCAATCTATGTTCTATATACCAAATACTATTTTTTCCTCTGTTTCTCTGTTTTATTTTTCATGGAAGAAAAAAATGTTTACAATTGCAAGACAGCAATTTTTTTTGTCAAAGGGTTCAACTCCCTTTTCCCTTCCCAAGAGAAATAGAAGACACTGTTTCTTCTAAATGCATTTGGAAAAGTCTTCTTTTCTCCATAAAATATGTAAATTTTAATCTTACAAAAATAGGAGAGTAAGTTGATTTGTCAAGCCAGAACCATCCTTTACACAATATAACAAATCAGATTCAGATCACTCAGAAGAGATTTTTTATCAGAGGTCATGCATAACTTTTCATGATGCTTGCTACAAAATAGACAAGATATAAAGTCTGTACTGCTTAACCTAGATTAATAAGACCTAAAATGTAGGTATTTGCCTTTTGCAGGGCAAATGCAATTTCACATGCTATTATTTCACATTATTTCATATTACCTAACATTGGACAGACGTTAATAAAAATGATTGGCCAAGAAGTGAGTGAAAGCAAAAAGAGGAAAGTAGGACTTGTCTTTCTTGTCTTCATGACCATTGCCGTCCTGGATTCACAGTGGTTAGTTTCCAAACACTGAGGGGTACCATCTGCCAGAGCTCAGATCTTACCATAACCCTGTATTTTAGATACACTGTGCATCATGGAGATTGCTCTTTGAAACAACCTCAGGCTGGGAAAGCTGGACAAACCATGCCTTCTATTTTTAGGAAAGTGACCAGACTCTTCAGATATTGGCAAAATTGAGTGACAGCTCTACAAGGGGTTGTGTTCTTAAAACTGTTCAGTACTCTTTGTATTTTTTTAACTTTTTTTTTTCCCTCTAAATACAAGCTGGTTGTATTTAGGAGCTAATGCAAAGACATGCTTCCTTTTTACATCTACAAGGAACAAGAAATACTCACTCTGTGCTATTTAGTATGGACAAAGTCTCACTCTCACTGCTAAAAGGATATTAAGATGGAACAAGGAAGTAGCTGTAAGTGTCACCCAGGTGCTACTCTCTATGAAAAAAAATGTGGATCATACCAAAGAAAATTATAAAAGAAAATACGAATTAAGCTATATGCAAGACTGTATATGTTGTACTCCCAGACTTGAATTTTAAAGCAGTGTTTATTTACTAAAATAAAACCTTAGTTATTCAGGATTAAGAAAGAACATATGTATAACTAAGTCGCTTGGGATCAAACGCTAGATCCAAAAGGCAGCTGCAAAGCACAGATGAACAATTTTGTTCAACACAATTACCTTGATTGCAGCTAATCTGATTTGGGCTGCTCTACTGCAGTATGTGTATGTATGTGTATCTAATCTTACATAAGGGCTGATGCCTTTGCTGGCTGAATTAGGTCAAAATACAAAAGACAAAATAGCTAATAAGTAAGGAACATTATCAAAATTTTAAATCCACAATTGTACTCTATTTCCACAAACCCAATGCTTTGATGAAAATTGTTTATTACATGGCTAAGTTCTTAGCTAGAAGGCATCTTCTGGGCTTTGAAGATTTTACTATAGTCTTAGAAATAAAAAAATTGAACAAATTGCTGTGCTTTTCTGTAATTTTGTAAAACAGGGTGTTTCAAGATAAATTATACTAGCGGACGGTATCTGTCTTGTACCACAAAACACATGTAAAATACCTGTAATTTAGTCATTTCAAGGCATGCATGGAAAAAGGTAATAAACACAAACACAGCCATACTAGTTTGTAGACATGCAGACTTCACAAGTTAGAAGGATCTCAGGCTTGCTAAATATCAAAGATGGGATCTGTACCGCACAACAAACTACCTAAAATTGCTTTCAAATTTAAGGTGCAATTTATTTCAAATGACACAAAGTTGTAGATAGCAGCACTAACATACACAGACACACTGGTTGTCTGTGTGTGTCAGTGACTGCATTGAAATGTAATTCATTTCTGGGCTATACATACAGCTGTATTTAGATAGAATGTACAAAAGACATAGTAGTTAAAAAAGGCATAGAATACTATATGCTTATGATTCCGATATTCAGTTCCAGTTTGCTTTTTGATAATATATTAAAGTGTTTGGTTATGTAAAGTACCTTTCCTTCCAAACACTTAACTTTCTGAATTCAGACATAAATTTATTTCAAAATGTTATTGTGCATTCAGGATTGTTTTCTGCATTTTTTTGCTCCTTTCCCCTTTCAGGAAGTGCTTTCTGGACATTTGTATATTTTCCTTTCCAGTGTCTGAAATAGTGAAAACTAAGATGCTGGTATTATCTCTTGTATTGCACCGAAATCTGTGTCAGGAAGGAGAAGGTGGCTTAAGCAGGAGAACAGTCAACTTTAAATTGCACGTTAATGCATTGAATTTTATGAGGCAGCGTTTATTCTCTTGAACTCATACTACCCTGAAACATGAACATATTTCCAGGAAAGACCTTTTCATAATGGATGAAGATACTTAACATTTTACTATCATTTTTCTGTTTTACAGATTGTAGCGCTACTATTACAGTCCACATGATAGTTGATTATTTTTTAACATGGGATATAACACTATGAATTTTGTGAAGGGTGTTTAAATTTCTTAGAGCCCGTCACTCTTTTTATCTCAAAACAACTTTTCACAACAACAGGAGTCATGCACATCGTGACTTTTGAAAATCCCAGGAAGCTCCTTTCTACATGGCAGGACTCTTGCATATCATACAGTGGTTGGTACCTTATAGTCAACCATAGGCCTTAGAGTCAAACACAGAACAGCAGTTATTCCATCAATTTGAATTACACTTTCAAAATTTTAATACATGAGAGAAAATTTAATTGCAGTTGCAGAAACTGTTTTCTGCAGTCTCAGAAACAATCCCCAAAATTTCTTTGAAATACAGAATTGCAGTTGATTCTTCTCAAAGTGAAGGAGTTTCAAATAACTTTGTATTTTGTAAGCTCAAAAGATTGTGGTAAATGAAACAGGGTGAATCATTAGATTATGTCTCTGGGATGGATGTACAAAACCTAACATATGGGCACAGAGGAAAACAGGAACCTTTTCAAAGAGTTTAAATTTTGCAAAATCTATACATTCCCTGTGAAAGCAATGAATCTTCTCTCAAACCGCTAAGTTAAATAAATAGTCACATGAACCCGAACTAATGATGCTGTTTTCTACAGATCTGTCTCTCATGATTGATTCAAGTCTGTGACTTAGGCCTTCCCCCTAATTAGAGTATCTGCAAGACCCCTTTTGCATATATATTCAACAGTCCATGAACACGTTTGCAAGTAAGCTTTTTTATCATTTTGGCCTCTCTTTCCTTTTTTTCCCTCCTCTGCCATCATTGGATGCAACGTAAATTGTATGAATGTATTTACTTTAAAAAGCCTTATTCCACTGTTACATTAAAAAGTTGGTAGCTTAAGCTTCAGTAACAAGGAAGGAAAGGATGAATACATAGTATGATCACAGAAGCTTCACTTTCTTCACATACAAGATGAAAGATGGTAGCACTGCAAAAGATCTTTTCATGGCCAAGAAGCACAAATGCAGGACTGAATACATCTGTAGGAAGTAAACATCACAGTAATCCCTGCAAAGACTGAACATCATCCCCTGAGCAGAGGTCATGATCAAGAAGTACCTACAGACTTCAAGCAGACACAAAGTTATAGTATGCCCAATTACCTTGTCACAGCAGAGGCTAATAATTGTCTTTTTAAACAGACAAATCCCATGGCACCTGTGAATTTTCTTGTATACATGTTAACCTAGGGGTTTATCAGCTTCCCCTCCTCACCATCAGCTACCTCTTTGAGCTAATGCTGCACTTCAGCGCTCAGGGAATACTGCTCTTTCCAGAGAAGGATTCCAGAAATGACATTTCAGTATTGGCTAGGCAATGTCACTGGCTCTAATGTGTCATTTCCAGAAGCACTACCTCTCATAGACACACGGGTATGGCAGAGCAGCAGGTCGGAGGGTAAAAGCAAGCTACCCAAAGGGTGGAAACAGATAATGGGCATTTTATTACAAACACATCTCTCTTTTTAAAGCTGTTATGCTCAAGGATTATTCAGGTGACCTTATTCATGATTTTTATTTCATAAAATTAAATTGGAGGACTGTTCATGCCCACCACTGATTACGTATATCGCCAGTATGAATAGATTTAACAGATTAACATCTTAACTGCTAGGCTTCTCTATATAAAAGGCTAATCTCTTCTATGCTGTTCATTCTGTTTACAAAAATTAACTATTAAAAACATGTCAAATGTGGTTCATATTTCTGACACATCGAAACTAGTTGAAAGAGTGAAAAATTAGACGATAAGCTCTCATTTAAACATCTATTAATCTTATTCTGAAGGCCTATAGAGATAACAAAGGATAATTTAGATATGTCATATTTTCTTCTAGCCTACAAATTCCCTACAGCCTACTAGCCTTCTAGCCTACAAATATCAAACTCCTTGATTAAAATTAAAAAAAAAAAATGTGAAAAGACTAATTGTTTGAGGTGTTCTTAAGTATGGAGATTTTTTTCTTCCCATTCAGTAAAATAACTCATCATGCCCCACTCTTCCTTAGGTGACATTACTGTGTCAGAACATGGGGTGACTCCCAGCTGCATGGCTACATTTCAGGACTTTGCACAAGCACTTTGATATTTACCTCACGTTCCCCTTGCTTCTCACAGGAATTACCTTTGCTTTGTAAAATGCCAGTAGGGACTTTCAAGTCCTTACATCTTCCTCTTCACCTCCACAACTCTCACCATAACTGGTTAAAGGTGCTTGGAAATGGTTGAATATATTACTATTTCTAGTAGACCTTTCCTTTGTAGATTTGTGCTGGATAGATGCTGTTATGGTTAGAGTGGTCCCTGTCAAGCCCTGAACATTTAAGCTCAGTGGAAAAGCTGTGTTCATGTGATCTCTGCTTATAGCACAAATTCTGCCAAATTATGTTTTTTTGGCTTTCTTCTTTGAAAAGAAAACAACATAAATTATTTATTTGGGAGTGGAGAAAAGCATGGTAGGTTTTCAGTTATAATGGTTGCCTGTCTCAGATGTTTTGGGAAGAAAGGAATAATACTGCTCCAAATAGTCCTGTTGCAGTCTCTCTCAGTGTCTGTCCCTGTGATTATTTATGTTCAAGTTTATTAAATTAAAATAGCTGCAAGAGCTCAAACAAGTTAGAAAAGTCTTCAAAATTTCTATACTGTAGGCATCATGTGTTTGGTCTCCTGTGTTACTCCTGACAGATGTGTTAGGTGGCTTGGTAGAAAATAATTTATTGAAACTCTCTGCAAGATTGTGATATAACAGAGGGGTCAATTTAATGCAACCTTTGCTGGTGATCCTAACTGCCTGTGGAAACAACGTTGTTTTAAATATCCTAATTATTCTTTAGCTGAATAAATGTCTCTTTCACGTGGGAATGTTTATCACTTTTTGAAGATGAAATATTAGCTTCTTCCTCCTTCTATGATTTCCTTTCATTTGTGTTGATAGTCTCCAACCTACTATCTGTCCTGTCTGCAGTCTGTCAATGGATACTTCCCAGGTCAGAATAAATATTGCTTCACTTCCAGTGCTGTACAATGTTTGGCCAAATAACGGCCAGATGGCCATTATGTCCCTTAAACTCCTACACACCCTGGAAGCTAACAGCTCTGCTATAACACTCCGTGGCCCTGATTTTCTTGAGCTTCAGTCTGAAACTCAATCTAAGGTTAGAAAGCAAAAACACAACTGTCACCTCCCATGTCACTTACATTCAAGGACCCGTTTCTTAATAGCAAATTCGCAAAAAATCATTTCTATCATATTCTCAGTTATGTTCGACAGTCAAACAGAGGGTGGAAGGAGGATAGATCCCAAGGCTCTTGCTTACTAACCAGTGCAAAAGTTTTTCACAAGTCTTTTCTAAAAAGTTGGCGAAAAAAATGTTAGTAATAATACTGCCTCTTCCTACTATGGTGGTAAAATAAAAAGTATTTTAAGGAGTAGACTAATACTTTTACATCATGTGCTTCATTAGCTTATTTAAAAAAAACCATAAGACTGTTGTCTGCCTCGTAAATAAAAGTGTCTGAATAGTGCTGATCATTATAACGAGTGCAGCTGAGTGACAGTCTATTGCACAGGTAAATTAATAGAAATATATTAATTACTGCTTATTCGCAAGATAGACTGTTCTATTTCATGTTAAATATATGTGTATATTTTGCTGCATTTTTTTCTTTCTTTGTCTGCATTTCTTGGAATATTCCAGCTGAAGACTTGTGACTTATTTCCATCTTGGAACAATTTGTGAGTCCACTTGGATGAATAATTTTTTATTGATTGTTACAGTCTGTAGAGTAGCATGATGGTCATCAACAGTGACAAATATTTACATTCTCAGGCAATTCACGCACAAGCTTCATTGTCTTTATCTATGTCCTGTAAAATAGAATGATGAATAATCTTTCCTATATAACAACAACAAAAATTCTGGATTCTATTTTTTAAAAAAGACATCAAGGCAAGTTGCATTAAGGTTAGACTGTACCAGAACATCTTGTGACTGCCTAATAAAATATGATCTCTATCACTCAAGTACATTTTTGTTAGTCATTTACATATACATCTCATTTGAGAAAGATTTTATATAAATTATTTCAAATTCATTTTTCATTTTTTTCTATTCACTTCATGTGCAATTCATGATTTCTACAGTTATACCTGTCTGAGGAAGTGTAAGGAACTGTGGTATTCTATATTGCTTATATTATATTATATAATTTATATTTGCCAGCTAATATAAAAATAACAGGCTGAAATATCTGAGAAATATACTCATGACATTCAAAAATAGCTATAGAAATAAATAATTTTAGCTGTTAGGAAACATCTGCTAATAAATAATTTTGAAGGATGAATGTCCCACTCTATGTTTTCTTCTAACATGCAAATTTACCATCAGAACAAGGGCTTGCTTCCCTTGCAGAACTTCTCACATCAGTTCTTACTTCTTACAGTTCTTACATCAGAACAATGATCTTTAGGTTTTCAGGAGAAAAGAAAGTCTGGTAGATAACTTAGAATCAGTGAACTAATAACAACCAGAAAGAAAAATGCTATTGGAGTCTTTCAGAGCAAGAAATTAAAAAAAAAGAAATGCCATAATTTCCTAGAAACTTCCTTCAAGTTCGCTGCATTATTTATCTGTTACAGGGAAGTGGAAAGATTCCAACTCAGACTTAAGAATTTAGATGTGTTCATTAATAGTTGGTATAATCTCTAAGTCCAAATCCTCTCTGTGTCAAAAGCGAGGAAGCTGGATATTTCTGTTGCCCCGGGAGGAACAGGAGGACTATTTCTAGCTCTGGATGAGATTAGATGGAAGAAATGTGACATGGCATTGTGTATTATTTCCCTTCAGGCTTATAATAAACAGGCATACCCTGAAAAAACAACAGCGTAACAGACTGCAGGGAATGTGTACATGTTTGGGATCTATGTATTAATGGCGTGAGCCACCTACCTTACTTGGTAGCCTAAGCAAGGCTTAGTGCCTAAGCACTGAGAGATTCCAGAAAAATATATATACGTATATAGCCAATATAGAAAATATGCACATAATTAGCTCCAAATCTTGACAAAATAAACACTTCCAATCTCTAATCTACCACTGTTTCCAAAGGCTTCTTCGGAGTGCCTTTGCAGGGAAGTCTGATGGAAAAACCTGAATTCTGTCTGCCCCTTTTTGTGTGTTGAAAAAAAATGAGGTTTGCAAACTGCCAATGACCTATTCCTTTGCCATTTCCCTCTTTTGCTCAAATATTAACAAAAATATCAAAAGGATCTTAAAGAGCAAATAGGGAGCATTAATTTGCTTCTGTTTCTCTTGTTAGGTCTTATCACCCTAATTTTCCTTTTCTGCTTTCTGATTGTGCCTTAAATTCATGCCTGGTCTTTTGAAGATTTAGAAGAGAGTTAATTTGGTACCAGCAAACCAACTCAATAAAACTGTGTACAGGAAAACTTGAATATTTGTGTATACTTGCCTATTTTGGTCAATTATGACAGACACTTTCACAAAACTGGATAGTTGGTTAGAAGGAAAAGACACAAATCAGTCCCTGCTGAGGGAGACCCTGCAGCTCGAGCTCAAGCATGGATTAGACACCAGGCAATCAATCATGGAGGGAGCCGTGGGGAATTAGCCCTCAGAAGTTTCAGCTGCTCATGGAGTCATTTGTTTAAAGAGGGAATAAAACTGAGCCAGTAGCAGCAAACTGCACAGACTACATGACAGCACCAGTGCTCTTGGGTCCCAGAGACCCATATGCTGGGTTAGAAAGGCTGAAGGGAAACAAGTGCTTAGCAGTGGTTTGCTGAAAAAAAAAGACTTTATTTTGTTCCTCTTATTTTATTCCTTTCATCAAAATCACTCATAGATGTAACACTAGCTCACAAACAGCAGCCATGAGCTCCATTTTAATCTCTGTAATCATTTATGCCAAGAGAAAAGGGAAGCCTAAGTGAATATCAAAGGCTCCTGTTGTGCTTTACTATCACCAACTGAGAATACATCATTGTTCTAAGTGATAACTTGCCTTCCTGAACTTTTGTGGGAGTATTTAAACTAATCCATGTTTCAAGAGTCAGTTCAACAGCTAATACAAGCTATTACAGACATTCCTAATGTCATTTACAAAATTATTGCAACACTTCTCGTCTTCCTTTTGTCTTTTTTTTTTTATTATTAGTAATTTTTAAGCAATGATTGGAAATAATTTGACCAGGTTAAGTAAATCTTTCTATTTATGTGCTAATAATTCAGAAGTTTTTCAGAAGCTGATATTTAATATTTCTTTTCTTTTGCTTATCTTTGGGAATTGGTCTGACAATTTCAGATGTACTACCTACTATAATTTCCTAATTGGCAAGTAGAAATCATCCTCGAGTGGGCCTCAGTGTGCTGAGGTGTAGGTGGTAATCAGCTGAGCTTACATAGATGAGCTGTTCATCTGTCCAT
>JAVCKT010003748.1:0-10445 GCA_032273925.1 Rhynchotus rufescens
GGAATGTCTCCTTATATTCATCAACTGTTTTAACAGCTGTTTTTTTTTTTTCCCCCCCTTTTTCCCCTCCCCTAAATTATTTCAGGTTTTTGAGTCATGATGCAAGAATCTGGGACTGAGACAAAAAGTAACGGTTCAGCCATTCAGAATGGAGCGAGCGGTGGCAACCACTTACTAGAGTGCAGCCTCCGGGAAGCGAGGTCCAACGGCGAGACACCTTCGGTCGACATCGGCGCTGCAGATTTAGCTCATCTTCAGCAGCAGCAGGTACCGTAACCCCTTTCAGGAATTTCTGCAGAATCATGGGGTGTCCCCATGGGGTGTCCTCAAAACGTCCCTATTTGCCACTCAGAGGATGCTTTGGGGACTTGCTGATGGTTCGCCTCATGTGGCTGTCATCGGAGGATTGCAAGTGTAATGTAAAGGGAAACGTTAGATTTCTCCTCCAGGGTTTGTTTCCAGGCATTGCCTGGCAAGATGCAGAGATCAGAGCTCGTTTCCACTGCCTGCGTGTGCCTGGTGGCGATGACTGGGCAAACTGCTGCGCACAAATAACCGGTTTCCAAAATATGTCACGGGGTGGAAAATGCACAAACGTGAAGCTTTGTTTTGCAGCAAATTTTAGCATAACCTAGCAACCTCTATCAACAGAGTGTTTTCTATTAGTGAAAAAGTTTAGGGGGGCATCTTCTGCAGCAAAACTTAAGGAGAAATAAATAAATTAATCACGTGTCAGGTCTACTTTCACCGCGCAAGAATTGGAACAAAATTTTGTGTCAGTGTTTTCCCCACTTGTTTTAATTACTAGTTTTGAGGAGTGACCAATTCACCGGTTTAAATTATCCATATAATATACTGAATCGCCTTTTTTTTTCCCCTTTGATGAAATTTTGAAACCCCCATACGAAGTTTTACAGTGGGCAGCTGGGCTTGGATTTTTAGCAGGTTTGGGAGCGGAGGCTTGAGCAGAGCCATTGTGCACGTGCCCAACCCTTGGTTTCTCCCCTGCAATGACCATTCTTCAGACCTTTAAAATAAGCATCTGGCAGCTGGTAAAGGCTCCCCTAATTGTGCAGTGATCTTCCTAGCAGGTTGTTGTGGGGAAGAAAAACCTGCAGTCAAAAACAAGGGAGACCGGTGGCTTGGTGAGGAGCAAGGGGCCCCATTTGCCAAGCTGAGAGGGAAAGCTGCCGTAATTAAACAAGCCGGAGAAGTGGATGATACTAAATGCGCAGCCTTTGGTCCTTGCAGCCATTCCCATCCTGCAGGTTTTTACTTGAAGTGAGAATACCGTCAGTGAGAAAATCAGAGCCATGCTGAATTCATTATGGCAGTAGTCACACAAAACCACGGATAAAATTTCAATAACTGCAGGCCACAGTTGAGTAAACAGTTGCACTGAAACTTAATTCCTGTTGACTTTTCCCTCGTTCTTCGCCAGGGGCACATTCTGATTCGCAGCGCAAAGACAACAGGGGTTACAGCTTTGATTAATACAGGACAGGCGACGCGGAGCGGGCGCGCTAAGATACGCTCGACACAAAGGTCTCTCCCTGTAAAAGGCTCCGGTGGCGCAAGGCGAGCTGCTCGCGCCGCGGCGTCCGGGCGAGCTCCGTGGAAATTTCCAACGCTGCCTCCCCCGGCTTTGTTTAAAGATAGGCACACGTGTGCACGTGCGGTCTAGAGGCCGTATAGATCCATAGTGCAGAGCACAGACGTGCAGCCCTTTGGCATCTCTTGCCACAGCAGTGCTCCAAGGGAAGGTTTGTGCCAGGGCTTCTCCGCAGGCATCCCCATATGGTGCCGGATAACGCTCCAGCCAGGCATGCAACGCACCATGTCCTGCACTAGCTCCCTGCTGCAGCTGGAATCAGTCCCCTCCTGGGCTCTCGAATGGTGCCGGCACCACCAAGAGCAGCACCGGGACCTGGGAGCAGGACACAGCAGCAGGGTGGGCAGCGTTGCTCCCCAGCCTGCTCGCTTGCAGCGACCGCCGCTCTTAGCGTGTGGTTTATTTGTTCTCTGCCAGGGCAGTGAGTGTGTTTGGTAACTTTGCTTTACTCTGAGTTTGCAGAGGTCTTTATGTTCTGTCTTGGAGTTCTCCTGCTAATTGGTTTTGATGGGAAACGTCTCTGTGGAGTTTTGCTTTGCAAAAGCAAGTTGATGGCAAAGTTTGTAATACTTAAAAAAAATTAAAATAAAAAATAATAAGAATAAAAAAGGACCAAACCTTATAATACCAAAAGGGCAATCAAAGCTAGCATGAAAATATCAATCTTCGTGTTTGGAAAATATTTTTAAATTCTGAAAAGAAAAAAAAGAAAACAAAAAGCACGTTGTTTTCAGACAGCTAATGCAAGCATTTACAGATACACATACAACATGGAGCATAATGTTTAGATGTTTCTCCATATACAACATATGCTCTCAGGTCACTTAACAGAATGCGTTCTACAAAACGCTGCTTCAATACAAATGAATGGGTTCTGAATTAAACAGCTATTTCTTAAGAGCATTTCATTCAAATCTTTTCTTTTTGCCACCTGGCACTTGTTTTGTTGGAAAAAAATCAGCGATGGGTAGTTTGAGCTCCACTGTTCTGGTTAGTTCTTTATTCCCAGGATGAGCACGACCGAGCAGAGAAACATGAGTGTAAATGGCTTATAGAAAGCATCGGTACTGAATCTTATTTTGCGTCTTTTTGTTAATTTGATGAATTTATGAAGGCTGCTTTCTTAGTATGAGAACAGGAAACAAACACTTCCTTATTTTTAGGGAGCTATAATAAGTTCACAAACTTGTAAATATTTTATCATGGAAAAATACGGAGCATCACAGATGTTCATGTGTTTGAAGGAGTAATATGCAATGTGAGCTGTCTTGTAGTAAGTGCAGAGATGACTCATAGGACAAATTTTGCACTTTCTATGTCATTTTAGGGTGATTCTGCCATACAAGAAGACAGACAGTGATGCTAATTTTTTTTTTTTTCATTAGGAATCTTGTAAAATGTACTGCTAGCTGGGAATAGCAAATCTGGAGGCCTGTTCCTCAATATACAGCAAGGACAAATAATTTTGATTGATGTTTGTGTTTGTAGTCACGCTTTTCACAGAGAGCAAAGGCAATGCAGGTACTGCCCTTTGGGAATGGTATAACTATGGAGGAGGGGGATAGAAACGGAAGTAGAGAACAGGAAAAATCACCTGCAGAACTGATATTAAGGGACAGGAAAACTCTTTCCTGACAGTTTTTGACATCTCTTGAGGCATAAGGGAGAGCTCCATGGAGCCCGCAAGGGAACCTGCAAGCAAAAATAGGTGGGACAGGCAGGACTTGAGTGGCCTGAGATGGGCACGGTGGCCACCGGGCTGCCTGGTGAGACCTACACCCATCTCTTGCCGTGGGGCCGGGGAAGGGGGCTCTGGAGGTTACCCCAAGGGCTCCACAGCAGCTGGGGCACCAGAGGTCTCCGGCAACATCTGTTGGCTCCCGAGAAAGCGCTGGAAGGTGCAGGAAGGCGACGGGCACGGAGGGAGGGAAGCGCCGACACGCGACGTGTGACAGCGCGGCGGCTTTGCCTGCTGGAGAGGAATAGATAAAAACTCATGGGGCCAAACGGCCTTTGAATGTCCGTGATCACAGCGCCGGTGCTTTCTGACGTCCCCTCAAACAGAGGGTTTGATGCTTCAGTCCTAGCCAGTTCCCCTGTTAAGCTCATAAAATAAATATTATTTGTTGTGGCTTGTTCTTATCCGTGGAGCTGTTCATTAAAGTGTTCTTCACGTTATTAGTAGAGAAACAAAAATGTGAATGGGATGAAGAGGATGAATATAAAGTTGAATTGCCACATGAGAGAGCAAGACCCAAAATGCTGTGTTGCATGGTGGCATATAAACAGCCTTCTCATCACCACAAAGATCCCTCTTGATACCAGCTCTACCCCCCAAGTATAAAACTCAACATCTTCTGTTTAATCCAGAGAGCTTTTGAACTTTTTAGGAGGTATGACTTTAATAGTAATTTGTTGACAGATTAGCTGCAGCGATTGCAGAGAGTTTATTTTGCAGAACTGGCAGGCTCCTATCAGTGTTCTCTTAAGGAAAAAAACACACATTGCTGTTTTGCAATTGCTTGCAGTTATTGACAACCTGCGCTGAGCAGGCAGAATTGGAATGTTTGTATAATGTAAACGTATAGCTTGTCTGATGAAGTGTAGTGTACTTTTAGGTAGTGCATAGATTACTTGATAAAAAGGGTTACAAGGTGGCCATGTTTGTGACAAACTGGAATAGCAGCATAAATGTAACTGGTACAGAGAGAAACAAGAACGTTTATATAAAGAATTGTTCTTTATGTAGGAAGATTTTTTTGACAAACGAGAAGGGCAATATAAATGCAACTGTTGCAGAGAAACAAGGAGGAAGTTTATATAAAGAATTGAGCTTTTATGTAACAGATTCCTCACTTTGAACTGAGTTATACTGTGACTATGAAGTGTCACTTTAAACTTTCCGAAGGGGCTGGATAATTGCGTGTTTGCCAGGTGTCCTCAAAATACGGAAGCAACTTCTTTTTTTTCCTTGAATGAAAATTGAAGTGTTACCTACCAGATCTTCAGCGCAGACTGTTCTGTACTTTTGACTCCTTTTTTGACACATGAAAAATGCAGCTGTATTTGTAAGTTTAAAAAAAAAAAATTATTCACATGGGAAGTCTCGGACTCTGCTCTGGTGCGTGTGTGTCCGTGTTGGTCACGTCCTAGCAGCGGGCCTCGGTTGCGGCACCTGTGGGATCAGTGTGGAGGTGACACAGTTTGGCCCTTGGGCACTCGTTGCTTTGAGAAATGCCAAGATGGGAAGTGTTAGATGAAGAAAGCCAATCCCAGGGGGAATCTCTGCTTTCTGCAGGTGCCGTTTGTGTCCAGAGAGGAACAGCACATAAAAGAAATGGATGATTTGCTGGATTGTTGAGAGGCTGCTTTAATTTGATGGGGCGAAAGGAAGATTAGACTAGAGAGAATATTGAGTGTTTCGAGGAGTGGTCTGAAGTAATGCAATATATACGTTGTTTGCTGTGTTTCATCTTATTTTAACAAGCTGTGGGGAGGGGTTGCAAACTGCATCAGGCGTTTTATGGTCCCATTGATCATGATATGGGCTTATCTCTGTAGAACAAAACTGCTCAACTAAATTGAAGATAAAGTCTTTGTTTCTTATTGACATAACTGGGTTAGACCAAATTTGTTTGTTAGACTTTAAGGGAGCGTGCGTGTTGAGTCATTTTGTCCGAAGAGGCACAAAGCCTAATTATTAAACTGCTGTTGCTATTGAAAGGGCCATTTGAGAGTATAGATTAAGCTACATACAGGCTATTGGGATTGTGTCTGGTTTTGTATTGTAGCACACGGATAATTGATGATTACAGCAACATCCCGAAGAGATCGCTGCATCCGCAGAGCTCGCGCTTTCTCAGCGGCAGATGTAAGAAATGACTTTACACTCCCAGCAACTTTGTGCTTTTATCATTCATAGTTTTCCCCCAAGTTCTCCGGTCTCCCAGCATTGAAAGGAAGGTGACATGATGTCTTTTTAGTCATTCAAATCTAATAACTTTTAATCTGAAGGTTAAGTAGTCAGATATAAACTAAGAGATGATAATATCAATTTTATGTTCACTGAAGGGCACAAAATACCTCTTTCTAGTAGAAGGAAAATTGTGCGTAAAATGTCTTTTGCTTTTCAATGGAAAAGCTGTGGCTCTGAGAGCTTAGGAATGAAGCAGTGCTGGAAAAATTGAATAAGTTTTAACATAGGCCGGCTACCTTGCCTGGATTTTGGAATCAATGGTTTTTTTCTTTAATAATTCAATTTTTAGATCTCTTGGCAATGAACCATGATGAGAACATTCGTGTAGCATTCTCTGTCTTTGCTATTACTAATGTCTGTGTTATAACTACTTATTGACATCAACAAGACTTAAGTTTTCTCTAACTGTTGAAGGGTAATGGGGAAACTACCACTTTGGTGCAGTTGCTGAGTTGTTTTTTTTTCTCTCCTTTTTACCTTGGTTTTGTTTTATTTTACTTCTGAGGTATTTAACAAATAATTGCATGAATCTTAAAGTTTTCAAAGCACCTTGATATTGGCTTCCAGAGTTGTGCATTTGTGTGTGTGTACAAGCATGTACATGCAGAAGCTGGGCCATTAGCCATCTAATTACCTGAATTATGTGCCCATCTGAATCCAGGAGTCTTCTTCAGACTAGAGATGCCTATTTCTGCATTTTATTTTATTTTTTTACAGTGGCTGGTTTTACTTTCCCTTGTAAATTAAAATCCTTCAGTAATCGTTTAGGTTTATATGGGATCTTTAAGGAGGTGTAACTTTGGGAACGTTTGCTGGTTTGTTTTTTAACCTTGCATCTCATGAGAAACTTCACCCATGAAACATTTGTTCCTTGCCGCTTCCATAGGCACTTTCCCCTTGGTATTTGCTTACACTTACTCGTAAGCAAAAAAGTTACCCATTTGGGAGGTCTGATCAGGGAAAGGGTGCAAAGGAATGTTTGGAAGTTCATCCAGCACATGTGTGCACAGCAAAAGAAGTTCATGGACAATAGATGTAAATTAAGTATTTCAAGTGATATTTTTGGAATTATTAAAGGTTGATCCCTCTGCGTACAGGTTAGCTCACGAGCAGCATGACTAAATGTGTGATACAGCAACGTTAAAACAGTAGTATAACTACTGAGGAATAAAGTTGCTTTTAATTCCCGAGCGAGGGTTCTTCGTGGCAGTCCTTGTGTAGCTCCATGCTTAAGCATGTGCCTCCGTTGAAGGGTTATTAAGGTCTCTGGTGCCTCTCAGGCCAGAATCAATCAGCACAGGTTCTAAGTACCTTGCTGAATTAAGGCTTAAGTGATTGCCCACCCCCAAGAAGCTGCATGGATTGTGATGTTTTAGAAGTGATTTCATGCGATTTGGCAACGTGCTTTATCCAGGGAGATGAGTTGGTGGCTCCTCTGAATGGTCACGCTCTGCTCTCGCTGATGGAGCCGCGGGTTTTGGGGAAGGTTGGTCTCACTTGGGTACTCCCAAGTGAGACAGGAATCAAAGGTCCTGGTTTGCTCGTCCTGCGTCATGTGCTGGGTACCACAGCACGGGCCAAGCACATCGGCAGCATCGGTGTCATTTGGAAGGGTAATGTTGTAAATTAAGATTAGGATATGCAGAAAAGTGCAAAGCTCCTGAGATCAGCACATTTCACAAGCTTCTTTGACTGCAGAGCACTCCATTAATGAAAAAATTAGCAGAAAGTAACTTTGGGATGTGAAGCACAAACAGCAACATCTAATAATTACAGTTTTGCCAGATGGGTGTTGCTTGTGGTGTTGCTGCGATCTGTGTTTTGTTAGCCGTGCTCACTGCGTTTTCAGCAGAGAAAATTGTATTTGCAACCTGTTTTAAATAGTGCAAATACGTCATTGTTTTCCCCTATAAAAGCTATGTATTGTCTCTCTAACCTCAATATCGTGTCTATGGCATTTTAGAAGCCTGGAGCAAGGGCCAGCTTTATTTATAATCATATTTCTTCCTTTTCCCTAAAAGATTCCTTTTACTAAAGGTAAGGCTCATAAAGCGAAGGCTGGAGAGAGGCTGTTTAATCTACCTGGCAGTGTGTGCAAACCCATCGATGTATTTCTGTTCCTCACCCACAGTCCTCCAAGGAGGTCCGTGCCCCAGGAAAAAGTGAGGAGAAAGAGGCGAGAAACAGATACAATTTCTCGTCTTCTGGGTGTTGACATAATCCAGATTCTCATTTAAGGAACATAAGGATTGAGGACTCGGGTTATTACAGAGAGATCAATCATTTTGGCTTGATAGAGCATTTTTATTTCCAATTTTGATTTTTTTCTACATAGGGCTAATTCTTCTATACCTATTTTGGACATTCTTTTCATGGAAATAATGGAATTTGGGGAGGCGTTTTGTTCTTCCTTAGCAAACAGCATCATTATTGAAGGACACAACAGGAATGTTCTAAATTTAGAGATGCAGAACAAGGTTTCAGTTTGCCTCCAGAATCTGAAGTAATCAGGAATTCATTTCGGATAAAGCCTTTGGAGCTGGTGCTTAAAAACCACAACTTTTAACTGGCATAACACAGTTGTTAGGGGTCACTTGGCCATGTATTATTTATTTATTTTTGTTAAAAGACTTGCCAAAGTTCAGGTGGGATTTCAGGCTTTAGCAAACTCGACCTGCTGCAGCTGTTGAGAGACTTTTGCTGGCCCTCTGCTGAAGGGGGACACTTGATCTGAAGGGTGTCCAGCACAGGGAACCTCCTGGTTTTGGAAGAGTGCCTGTAGTGTGTCTCACTTTGCAGTGAGGTGTAGGCAATGCCAGCGGTTCCCCTCAGAAGGACCTGCCCTGCTGCACATGGTCTAAGGCATCCCCTGAGGTTCCCCCAACTCATCACACACATAGTCTTTGGGAAACAGGAATGTTGTTTTGTGCAGCAAAAATGTCTACTCAGTTGCCTCCTTTAATGCCACCTTACAGATCTGAAAGAAAAGCCCTCCGAGTCAATAAACAAAAAGCAGACTTATCTTTTATAGCATTCTTGAAACAAATGTAAGGTTATAACACTGAAGCAAGTTTTATTAAATCTAGGCGTGAATCCATATTGGAGAAATAATCTACTACTTCCTTTCAGTGTCTTGTCTTTTTAATTAGTGCCAGCGGTGGGATTGTTAGCTTTTAAGATACAGTAAATACGAGCCTATTAATATTATTGAGCGTGATACTCAACAAGGTAAAGAAACGCCAGTAACTGTAGGTATTTTATAGATGAGTTAAAATCAGCCCATTTTCTCTTTGACAAGTCCTTCTTTAATGGTGCCGTGTTTAGGTGTCGGGAATGCCGGGCTTTCTCCAGGTGTCCGGAACAGCCGTCCCTGAGTGACGGGCACAGGGGCTGCCTCGGGTGCTATTCCAGTCGTGGGCGGCCTGTTTGAGCCCCTGCTCACAACAGGACAAGTATTTGGAGTTTAAAATAGCCCCGAGTCCTTGTTTTACTTGGGCAATGATTCACCAAGGCCTCCCATGAGCAAGGAGGCTTTCGGAAGGGCTTTGCAGTTGGCTCCAGCCTTTTTCCGTGGGCTGGCACTGGATTACACGGGCTGAACAGTGATTAGCTCTGTTTGCAGTATTTTCTTTGCTCAAAAATTACGGTGTTTGTTTTGTGGAGGGGTTTTATTTTTCAGAGTGTCTGTTGACCACCTGCTTTTTTCCCTAATTGATTACAAGGACAATTGTGAGGCATAATAAATAAAAGATACGATCTAGCAAGGCTATGCCATAGGGACTGTATGTTAAGGATTCAGAAGCTGCAAGCAGCACGTACTGTATTTGTCTTGGGGGTCCCTTCCAAGGCTGCTGAAAAGCCCATGGTGGTGGTGACTTTTCTAGTGTTGCCTAATGGTCTTCCCAGTTTCCCAGTGCTTGACCAAAACCTTATCCTGCAGGTAAAAGCTCTTCTCTCTTGCCATGTCTGTAACAGATGTACGATCAAAGTGTGTCCTTGCTTTACAGAATCCTTTTCCATATTTGAATGCTGTTCCTATGTTTGTACCCTCAGTCTTCTCAGAACTTGGTTAATCTTAGTTCTCTCCTTGAAAGTCATATTTTGTAGACCTGTGATGGCTCTGATCACTGCCTTTAGAATTGCAGTGCTCAAACGGTGTGGTCCTCCAGCTGAAGTTTTACTGGAGTAAGTAGAGACAAATTATTTCCTATCATATGATTTACAGGCAATATTCCTGTTTATGTATCTGAGCAGGGTGCATGCTGTTTTTGCAACAGCATGACCCTGTTGACTCATGTTCAACTTGTGATCCACTGTAATCCCTAGGCTTTTTTTTTTCCAAAGAAGTGCTGCGAAATCAGTTGTTTTTCCTGTTGCATTTACGAATTTTGGGTATTCCAGTTAAACTGTATCATCTTATACTTATCCTTAATAAATACCATTCTATTTTTATACAGAGTATTTCTCTGCTTTGTCCAGAGGATTTTGTATTTCAGTTGTCCTGCAGCATCTTTGCAGTCACTTCCAGTGTGGCAAATTTGCAGAAGATGTTCTCTGTTCCTTTATCCGTGTTGTTCATAAAGATTGTTGTCTTCAAAGTTCATTTGCTATATCCTCCCATTTTGACAGTAGCCCATGAATACATATTCCCAACATACAGTATTTTTGTTAAGACTGTGTTTCCCTCTCTTGCATATGAAAATGTCATCTGAGACTCTCAGATGTCTTTAGGTCAAAAGGTAGGACTTCTTTTTCCTCTGTTCAAAGACCTACCAATGAATAGACCTTTCTTCTTAGTTTTAAAAGATTTTTGGCTCTTTTAGTCATTCTGGATTCACCTCAGTCACTTGCACTTGG
>JAVCKT010003751.1:0-22161 GCA_032273925.1 Rhynchotus rufescens
TTTTGTGTTTTCACCGTGTTTAATCCTTTTTTTTTTTTTTTTTTTTTTTTTTTGTAGTACTAGGCTTTACTGTAAATCTGGAAACATCCAGTCTATTTGTGTAAAATGAATACTCATAAGGAAATTCATATCTGAACAATGCTAGTTTTGACCTAATGGGGAAACCTTTCAGTTCACCCCCCTCTCTCATAAGGGGATTTGATATGCTAAAACCTTGTTCAGGACTAATGAATTATAAGCCATGAACTGTTTTTATCTGAGATTGTTAGTGTTCTCTCAAAGCACCTGGTTTTCTTCCCCTCTCTCATTTCTGTCTATTCACAGATAGTTCCTCTGCATCATTCGTGAAAATGAAGCAGACTCAATACCTAATAATGAAATTAACCCAATTACAGTCTCCGATAGTGCACCAAAGATATTGCAATTTTCTCCTTTTCATAAAAACTCAGCATGTAAAAAGATGGGAGACTACTGCTCTTTCTCTGTAAAATAAAAGCATTTAGGTAACTTGGGGTTATTTTCCTTGAAACAAATGTCACTTTATGGACCATGCAAAAAGAGTTTCCAAGGATCAGGCATTCAGGCGTTCTGTCTCTGCTAAGGAGGCAGACAACCAGTGGGATGAAGTCATAGATTCAGTGAAATGCTCGATACCAGACTTGTCAGACAGACTCTCCTAGTAAAATCTTTGAAAACTAATTAAGCACTAACATGAGATAAACAGGCTTCCAAACTCAAGGTGTCCTTTTTTAAGCTCAAACATTTGTGCGGGGTTTTCAGTGAGGCAAACTTCTTGCACACGGAGCAAAGGTGAGAACCCAGTAGATCTGAAACTGGTATCTCTTGAATCAGATCAAAGGCAAGTAATTACTAATCAAAGAGCGATCAGTCACCAGTTTCTGAAATTCTTTCTAGCACTTAAGAAAAATGATTCACCACCATGCAAAGGGGAAAGAAGAGGCTTTGTTACAGCTGTAGGCTCTCACAGCAGTTACAGGTG
Organism: Rhynchotus rufescens; assembly: GCA_032273925.1. Taxonomy (NCBI): domain Eukaryota; kingdom Metazoa; phylum Chordata; class Aves; order Tinamiformes; family Tinamidae; genus Rhynchotus; species Rhynchotus rufescens. The sequence continues at coordinate 1,001 of JAVCKT010003751.1, forward strand.
TGGCTCATCTCTCCTTCTTCACAGAGGACACAGCAAGGCTTTGAAGGAAAAGAATGGAGCTAAAGTCATGTCAGTCATCTGCCTGCAATTTGAGCTTGTGTATAACCTAACTTGATGGCCTCTGTTTGGGCATTCAGTCTTCGAACTTTTCTGATCTTGACTGACTTCAGCAGTAAGACTGTCATACTTCGCTTTTGCAGCTGAAGGCTTCAGAATCAGTTCTGAGCTCATCATCATCATTTGATTGAGATCATGATCATAATTTATCTTATTGTTCAAAAGTTCATTTTCTCTATTCATATGTGGTCTATTCATAGTTTTTCTTAATAGGTCTCTGACTTAACTTGTCCATCTGATGACACTGACTGCCCATTCCAGGTTCTACAAGAACCTATTGACAAAGTAGTGGGACCTACCGCTCACACTTTTCAAGCATTTGCTATCACTTTTGTACTCAGGAAGGAATGTGGTATTACACTTTCGGCCTCCTCACCTCACGCTGCATTGGCCAAGATACAGCTCCAACTGAAAGAAAAGTTTTAAAGTCTGTCCTCCCTAAAGTGGACATCTCTGTTTAGAACCACAACAGTTACTTACCTATCTTCCTTGTAAATGCTCATATAAAATTATTTTAGGCTATACCTGGTAGGAAACTTGATGAGGTCATGCATAACCTTGTCCAGGCTAATCAGGTTAGATTTATATTCTAAAAGTTCAGACAGCAATCAATATTATGGTAACCCATCAACGTTCTGCAGTCTCTATGCTGTCAGTTTGCTCTGAAGAGAGAATGTGTTCGACTGACCGAACTATCAGCACACTGAATATTAGATAAATTAGTAGTTGGCAACTTTTTCTTTTGTGGACTCAAATATTTTCAATTGAAAGTATTCATCCCTGAAGAGTGAATTTAACTGACAGACAATAGCTTTGCTTTTCTCAGTTGCCTTTCTTGGACACCTCAGAAATACTCTATAATCATGGTCTGAAAATCACTTATATATATATGTTCATATGTGACTCTGTGTGTGAAGTAGTGTCAAGTCTGATTTCCCAATAAACACATCTTTCCCATCATCTCTTTATTAATTTCTTTCAAGTAACAAGTCAAGAGTGTCTCGTCACCCCACTCTGATGGGAACGTACTGCTGAGGAACACAGTAGTATATACATGCTCAAGATAAGAATTTAGAAGATAAAAAAAAATACTTTCACCTGCAAATGATATCTGCTTACTTGGTACAACTGCAGATCAATTTAGCTTGTGCTGTATCCTCTTTATCAAATAAATTAGAATAAATTGAAAGGGCTGATCATCTCATTAAATGGGTCAGAAGCATTCCTACCGGGCCACTCAGACTGAAACAGAGGAACTTCAAACACTTTGGCATGTAGTTTCCAGAGGAAATTCACAGTCAAGGTTAACCTAGCCCCATTAATTATGCAGTTAGTAAGTGACTTAAATAGATGGCAAGTACTACTTCTGTCCCTGTGGATAAAAGTTAACAATTAAAATGAATGTTGTTGCTGGCATCTAGTTTGTTTTCAACTCTCTCCCTATCCATATTTCTGACATTTATTTTAACAAAACTAACATGCCCAGATCCTCCTTGTGGCACTCTGGTAACCAGCCCAGTACTGCTGTACGAGCCTTATAGAGGGCAATAGCCTCTGTCCGAATGGGTGGTTAACAAGAGGCTGAGGACAAAGCTGGGAATAATTGTGCCTCATCTAATCACAGCCCAAGATCCTTGCTATTAGTCTGTACATTAATACTGTTTACATTAATATTCAAAAACACATCTTAATAAGGGGATTAGAGAAAACTACAAGAATTTGAAAGCTACTGCCTCTGCAAGGTAAAACAATTCCTGAAATTCCTGCTCCTTGCAGACCCAGACTGCTGGGTGACAGGTTGACAGGACAACCAGTTTTTAAGAACCAGGCATATTTTCACAGATAATTGCCATGCTGTATTGCCACTTCTTGTTTCTTACAAAGAATGAGAATACCTCATCCTTCAATGGATCTTGGCAACAATACGCATTTTTCTAATTGCAATGGATTTTGTCAACAATATGCATCTTACCAATTGCAGAGCTAGATGATTTTCACTGGATTGCAGTATGTATGATCAAGTTCTTCCACTGACAGCCCACACTCAAAACTAATGGAAAAGGTAATAGGCAATGCTATGTTCTTTCATCTGGCTTCCACCTACAAACATAAAATGGCTCACTGATTCTCTGGTGAAATTGCCTAAAATAGAACCTGATTACATTACTTAAATTTGGGGCTTATGTTTTAAAACTATTGCTCTGTCTTCATGAATGGCTGTCTGTAAACCTTAACTCAAAAGATTATTTCTAAGTTCTGTACTGGTGCCAACTCTTTTAAACATGCATATCAGTGAAATACAATTCATATCTAGTCTACCTCATGAATTCTTTTAGCAGGTCTCTGACTTACCTTGTCCGTCTGATGGCACTGCCTGCCCATGTCAGCACCTGCAACAACCTATTGACAAAATTGTGAGACCTATCACTCATGCATTTCAAACATTTGCTATCAATTTTCTACTCCGAAAGGAATGTGGTATTACACTTTTGGCTTCCTCACCTTATACTACATTGGCCAAGATACAGCTCCATACTTATTAGGGGCTGCCCAGGCTGATTAACAATGTCCTACCACACAGTGACTCTGAAGACAATGGAGCTGAAAGCATCATGAATGTCAAAACCTTGCTTGACCTTCTGCTGTATTTGAAGCTCTCTACTTAGTCCCTATCCAACTTAGCCAGTATTCTGATACCACATATGCTCAGCTTTGTTATTGCGTTGAGAGCAGAAAACACAGACCTTGCTGGAAGTGGCCTGTTGAGAGTCTTTGTTTGACAACCATGTTTAATGATGGCATCTTCCTACATTACTTCCATACTGATTGCAACCAGACCCTGTTTGGGCACAGGGAGAATCTGAACTGCAGAGGCACACGATGATTTACAACACACAGAGAAACTCTGCTAACCAGTGCTAGGTGTGAAGTGCATCAAATCCTGCCTCTGAAAAAGCTTCTCTTTGTGATATGACTAGATATGCATATACTAGTGCTGCTAGTAGTATTGTTTATATTAGCACTCGATGACTGGGCCTGAGAAACTACTGAAAGAAGCCAAGGTAAAGAGATGCTTTCAAAGACATCTAGGAGATAATGACGGCATTATGATTTAGAAATGAAAATTACTGTTCCATCAGTCAACATCTCAATCTCCTTTCTCAAAAGAACCCAGATTATGTACCCAAACATCTAACTAACAGTCTGCGTATTCTGTTAGGTGGTTGCATTTTCTCACTTACTGCTTTTAGTATGTGGTCAGGTCCGCAGGCATTAAGCATATCATTTTCTTTAAGGAGCCTCAGGAGTCCTGACTGTTCAGGGATGTTGCTACGCAGTAAAGCTGGCATTTCAATTTACAGTGTGCTAACTGCTTTATACTGCCTCCCCCATCAGTGCTCATTTGAAATCACAGAGGCATTAATTGCAGAGGTGGAAGGTGAGGGAAAGAGGCGTCTGTACTGATACTTAATAGTATGCTGAGCTAAAACAAGAAACATACACATCTTTTGTATGAATCATTTTGTTTTCACATTACTGCAATATTATGTATGGAAAAACCCTACAAGTTGTAATTTACCCTTAAAGGACTATAGTAGAACTACAGATGTGCTCAAAATTACACAAATCTTCAACGTTATCTGGACTGAGGCCAGCAGTACCAAGCGGAAATAAGATAAGGAATAAAGGCTTATTTTCACATTGCTAGACTTGTCTGATCGCATCAGGTATTCATATCGATACACATGTACATCTGCAGTACTGTAGAGGGAGTGTTCATTATAGGACCAGAAACTCTAAATATCTTCATATTTCTGCTGTTCATTACCTCCAGTTATGTCACTTTGTATTTATCTGAATTCAGTGTTCAGCTGGTAACTTCTTACACATGAATCATGTTAATGTCTGTTGCTATTTACATAGCAATGAAGATTATCAAGATGAATAGAGAATTGGAATGACCCTTTCTACTCATCAGAATGTAGTTTGTTCTGTGATTTTTTACACCAGGAGCCTCACAGTAATTATTGAAGCAGATAACCATACGAAAGGAAGCAGAACTATTAAGGAATAGAGGTATTTCTTGAGGTAGCAGGGTTTGACTGGTCCTCCACATTATTAAAAAAGACACTAAATTATCCAAAGTGAAGCATGAAAGAATCCTAGCAGCACTTAACAAAACAACAATCAGTATGTGTTGATTATTAACTAGTTTATTTCAGAGAGGGTTTTCCAGAGTAGTTTTAATGCAACATTTATAATTTGCTCTGAAAAATGTGTTTGGACTTGAGAGTCTTTTTCTATTTACATCTGCCAGAATACATTTTATTTATGCATAAGCTAGACTTTCACAAAAGACTTCCTTTTTTTTTGTGATATTTTTTTAGGGACTGGAAACTGTAAATACAATTTAGAAATACTTAGGACCAGATTATTAAATTCTTACTGCATTTAAATAGCACCTTGTCTCTTAACTCCACTACAGTGAGATACTGTGTAGTCTATCCAAATCTTGTACTGAGTGGTTTATTCATCAAAATCTTTCACTTCTGCCATCAGATGCTAAACAGCTACAGGAAGTTGTTTTAAAAATGATTACAACAAAATCAAAGCAGAATCCACTGATACAGTTTTGTTTACAAAGGCTGAAGCCTGATATCATTATTCATGTGACAACTGGCTCATATTCAAGTCACAAGCATTTCTGCATATAATCTATCTCACAAGCCCTGAGAAAGACCTGAAGACATACTAACAGTGCCCACTTCTACTCCATTATCTGAATATTCAATTAATAAAAGGCTATAAATGGCTTATTATGTGCCACTAATGGCTAAGCTGGGAGTAGCGTGTGCAGTTTCTGTAAGCCCACAGTGAATGACTTGTGACAAGCCAGATCTATGTGTGAGGACATGAGGAGGGGCAAAACAAATATTCTGGACTGTAATTGACTATTAAAATGATTGAAAGTCAGTGGGCTTCCAGCCTGTAGGTGGAGGGAGTTTTATTTGATTTTTCCCTTTCCTAAAGATAGCAAGAAACAGAGAATGTGATAACAGTGTGGAGACTACAGCTTTTTGGAGGGCTCAGGAACGCTTTATTTGTGGAATGATTTCAGTGAGTTGAGTTCACAAGCAAAAGCAGATTAAACAAGGATGGCTGAAGCGGTTGCTGCTCGTGGCTGTAGCTGCTGTGCTGCTCGCTCTTTGCTGGAGGCTGTTGCTCCAGCAGCAAGGGCAACTGGAGCGGCTGTCTAACATCTCCCCCACCTTCACATGGGTTTGTAGGTGAAAGAGCACGTTGAAATCAGAGCTGCTTGCTGGGAGCGGATGGGCTGTAGTTACTTGCAGAGTTTCTCTTGCTGCCTGTTCCCTTCACCTCTCTGCTGTATCTACCCAACAGGTCCCTCTGAAGAAGGGCAGTCACAGACCAAGGGAAGTGGTAGCAGCTTCTGCTCTTTCAGCTTAGCTTGTCACCTTGGGTCAACTACCGTCAGCAGTGCACAAATGTGCCTATAAATGAACCACCACTGCTGGCGTGAACGAACACCCTAGGTTGGAATTAAATCTGGATAGCTTCTGAGGTCTGTGAATTGTCCATGTCCTGGCGAAACACAAGAAAAAAAGACCCAGAATGAATTTCCATCTAATATTCCCTGTCTTGTATGCTGGAGCAGAGGTGGCTTACATGCCACTGGTATGGAAGGTAGGAACCATGATTTAAATATACTTGGCCCACCACCATATTATATATAATATATATGTATATCTGTATGTGTGTGTGTATATATGTAAAATGCAATAGCGTATATATAGGGTGTGTGTATATATATATATATACACAATGCAATATACACACATGCAAATATATTTGCATTATTACTGGGTAACACTAAGTTCTGTGTCAGTGGGAGGCTTGTTAAATGTGCTTGAAAGGATCTATTCAATTCTAAGCAACTAAAATTTTCCTTCTCCCTGTCCTAGAATATTTTTTCTTTGCCACTTAAATATTTATTCTTGATTTTGGAAGGGATAAAAGCAGTTGAAAGAAGGAAAATGCTGCCTCAGACATGAAGAGTATAACGGGATGGTAATGGGAACAAGGTTAAGGACAGAAAAGCAGAACAGGGAATTTTTCATGAAGATCTTCTAAGTGAAAGGGTTTGTACTTGAAGACCACAATGAATCAAAACCACTGATCATACAGTACAAAGAACAAAGACCACAGGTTTCCAAATTGTGTGACTCAGAAGAACATGACTGGGAGGGTCAAAAGGCCACCTAGCACAAGAGCTGGGACAGTAGTCAGTAGCAGATATTTGATAAAAAATAAAAGAAATGGCAAACAAAGAACGATATTTCTGGTGATTTTTTTCCTCCAGTTTCCTTAACACTACAAGGCCATTTTAAAGGGTCTTTTCCCACTATTTAACTGCTTTCCTAAATAATTCCAGAACCTCAGTGGTCTCAAAACAGAGGCTTGAGAGAATATTGAAAACTTCTGCCCACTCCAAACATTTGCTTTTGCTCCCATTAGTCAGTATTAATGTGGAGAAAGGCCTTCCCTTCTGTCCAGTGGGAGCTTAATTTCCATAGAAGTCTTTTGGGAGAGTGACTTTCGAGAACACAATTTACTGATAACCAGGGAATTTTTAAATGTGGCCTCACTTACTTCTTCAGAGTGTTTTGACAGATTTGTGAGACATGACACCCCTCTAGAAACCCTAGTACTTATCTTTGTATCCTCTACTATAAATTCCACTGATTTGCATGGTGTGGAGGTCAGATAAACAGGTCCTCAAATCGCAACAGGTATTTTCCCTCTGAGCAAAGGTAGATTTGAGCAAAATAAGGGAGAAGTCAGCAACTGATCTAAATAGCTTTAAATCATGTTAAGTACTTTGGGACAAGTCAGGCCCATAGTATTAACAGTGAGAACCTTTTAGGCATCAGCAAGCAGATTGAGCTTGTGTCATATCAGGAATTATTGTCAGCTTGGTGAAAACTCTTTTCTCTTCAGAAGGCTTTTTCCCAAGGAAATTTTTTGAGCAACAAAAACCCTGCTGGGAACCCCTGTGGCACTGTGGCTGCTGGACAGTACCTCTTTCTCCTACTCCATCCCTTCCTGGTGCTGCCACGCTCTGGCCTTTCCAGGCCTTCTCCCTCATCCACCGGGTAGGGTCTTTCAAAGCTTCAAAGCAAAGAGGACAGGAGGGGTGACAAACTCACCCTCAGATAGCCAAGCCCAGCGTTCACTCTTAACTAGGGATTATTTTAAAGCTCCAAAGTCATCTGACAAAATGCTTTCCCAACACACAGCCTAAATTTTCCTTTTTTAGCATTAGTCAGTTGCTCCTGGTTATACAATCATCTGCTCTGCAACCATGTGGATTTTTTTCCCTTTGTATCCCCCACATACATGTAGATATTGGTGCTCTTTCTTCAATACCTTTTATAACGACTTGGGAAATGTAGGGTTATCTACCCAGAGGACATTGCAAGTTATGCTTGATTTTATTCTGCATGTGCAGTAAGAGAGATGGACAGCAGATGATAGGACATGGATGGATGATGGACAGCAAGAAAGGCAGATGATAGCTCTTCATACCAGTAAGATTCAGGAGTAGTTGTTTCGTTTCAGATATTAGCAAAGGTTGCTCTTCATATTACTATGTTATATATTTCTGGTAGCATCTAACAGATGCTTTAGAGCTTGGGAATCCAGGACTCAGCACACATCTTACACCAACAGTCTTTCTCTAAAGGATTAGACAACACTCGGCAGGTGATTAGGGAGATAAACAGTGCCATGACACGGCAAGGGAACAAATTAAGTCTGGCCCAAAGTGTCTGCTTTGTCTGTTATTCCCCATGACCACAATCACAAGTACCACACTAATGTTTGTATTTTGAATTCTGAAGCCTGGATGAATCCACTTTCCAAACAACCCTGGAAGGTGCACCTGCGTGCACATACACTTTTGCACAAACATGTTTCCAACTTTCTTCATAAATCCATGCTTCCCATACCCTCTGCTAGTAGCTATCTTCTAAACTTTCCTCTGCTTTCAAAAATGAGCTGTCATGTCATTCGTGATATGGAGCTTACTAGTTACATCCAGTGAGGAGCATAACTGTCAATCCAAAAACTCTAAGTCTTTCAATTATCACTGTACAAAGCTGGACTTACACGTGTCTTGCCCATGATTTTGAAGAGTTTCTGCATAGCCTCTGTATAACTTTCGACTCGCACTCCTGTTACACTTTGCTTAAAATTCTTACATAGTTTTTTTGTTTATTATCACTATCTTTCCTTTTATTTTGCTGCTACTGTTTTTTGTTCCTTTTTCTTTCTCTCACATACACTGTGGATTTCATTCCATCCACATTTGTTGGCTTTTTTATATCTATTCAGCTCTGTAAGCAATTCCTTTCTTTGCTAGTTTTCTCTTAATACTCTCCCCCTTTCCCTCTTTTCTCTCCCAAAATTTGTTGAAGTTTTTTCTCCTTTTCAAGCACAATTGCTCTGGAGAGCATGGCTGCATGCATTCAGGCCAAAAACATGTTATTATTTCATTAAAATGACTGCTACTCATGTTGGGATGCTTTGATGGTGTTTCCCCTGTCCTTGCTAGCTGGAGTTACAGACCAATGGTGTGGTTTGAGGGACAGATGACGGGGACTGGGAAGAGCAAGCAAGCATTGCCTGCAAATCTGAGGAGGGCTGGCAATGATAAAGAGAATTATAAGTAATTCATCCTGAGAGAGAAGCATGCTGATTTACAGATTAATGTAATTTTACTATTTTTGAGACTGCCAGAATGTGTGACCTTAACTATAAACAAAAAGAATGGAAATAACGTTAAAAATGGAAAGCTATGTACATGGTTCCTGTTACGTCACTCCCTCTGGCAGAAAAAGCAGGAAGACGGTTGCTCTGATTTCTGAAGACATTAAACATGTGGCAGTTGTCTTAAATGTTGTTAACACAACTCTGAATTTGCCTTCTAAAGGGTAACTATGCTGCCCTTTCATTTCTGTGTTTGGAAAGCCTAACTTCTCTCTTTGCATTTTTCCCACTCAAAATATATTTATTTTGAAGAATTTTTCCAGTCTCATCCTTTAAAGAAAGTTATTCAAAGGAGATCAAGTATCAGCAGTGCTAAATATATGAGACAGTTGCATATGTCAAGCTGCTTGTATGAGTAAATATTTGCTCCATATGGGTCTGTATTTGCTAAGTTTAATATGACGATATGAACAGAGAACATTAGAATTTGTCATAAAAACTGCAAAACTTTTCACCCAACCAAAGAACATCTTAACCTTCAACCACCCCGTGCAAAGCAGTAGGTCATTAAAAATTCAGAACATTGTCTACAGTATAAAAGAGGATTGTTAAAAGGTCTTGCTGACTGCAACTATAAAACATGAAAATACTACCACTGTTCTAATTTCCCTTTGGTAACTATTCTTTTCCTACTTGCTTTTCAACTTTGGAGATACTTACATCTTCAGCAGTGCAATTTCTAAAATGATTCATCCACATGTCTTCACTGTGGTTACAACTGCATCTTAGATCAACTTAGATCATACCTTCTGTCTTTGTTTAAACCAAGCAGGAGGTAAGGGCTGTTTTGAAACTGCACTGATTTAGCAAGAATAGCAAACAAAATGCAGGAGGGAAAAAAGCAAGAAAGGGTTTTAATGCATGTACTTCTTCAGCTCGCAAGTGGCTTTCTCCTGTAGAGTGCTATACATCTGTTCCAGTTCTCTTTTCTCATATCCCAGGATTATCTGTTCTGTCTCAGAGCTGTGACTCTTGGATCTATAATGCAGAGTTTAACAATAGTTTGGCTCATGGGATTATTTTCTTTACCATAATTCACCTTTTGAAAAAGTAGCGTCCAACTTTCAAATTAAATAGTTTTTTTTAAGAAAGATCACCCTTGTGCACCCTGTGCCTAAGCACATATCCTTTTGATCGCTTTTACAATAAAATCTCTGTTATCTTGAAATAATTTTAGACAGGCATCTTATCACATTAAATTGTCTCTCTTAAGAACTATATTGAAGATCAGCAAACACATCTGAATAGTGCAACAACTGACTTACCCCTTAACATTAACATCAAAAGAGCACTGGCCTGAAGTTTCAATGACTTTGGTTAGCCCTGGCCTGTTCCCCTCATCCACAAATGATTTTACCTACCTCAACACACCTTGGCGTTAGAGCAGGAAACTCTAAAGTAAGGGAAGAAATCATTCCCTCATTCCCTAAGGCAGCCTCGTTACCATACTTTCATCCCAGTTGAAAGACACGAAGGCATAACTTCCTAGAAATGTTAAAAACTATAGATAATCTTCCAAAAAATAGTAAAATTCAAACTTTACTAAGTTCACCATCATTGTGTGATGGATGAGAAGATGTTTTATTTTTTTCCTTTTTTTTTAATTTCAGAGCAATAAAAACAAAAGAGAAAACAATGCAGCCAGTAGAATGAAAACGAAAAATTTATGACTTTTCCTAGCTTTATTAGAGACTATTATGTGAAAGCCCTTATGCAAATACTTAGTGGAAATTTATGTATAATATTATCCTCTGGCAGAATTCTTTTTCTGCCTTTCTGTGTGTAGCAGTCAATTAGAGATTATTTTACATGCTCATCTATGAACAGAAATGGAAAATAAAGGGAGTTTCCCTGCATGATTCTTTTTACAACTGGAAATACATTTGCTTTTTTTCAGTTTTCATAAGTACTAAATCATATTGTAGCATTGAAGACAGTGGGAGTCTTGCTTGTATTCTCTGTCAGGACTGGGCCTATTGAAATTTCTGACTGAAAAATAAAGACCCCAACACCAAAGAATGCAAAACAGGGATATTATATTCAGTCATAAAACCACAAAACTGACTTTGCATTTTGTCTGTGAATAGCAGAAGAGCATATGGTGAAAGTTTAGCAGTTCACTGATAGTAGCATTCCTGACAACTGCACATATCTGTCATGAAATGGTGGGTCAAATCCCATAGTCCTCACCCGGGCAAGATAGTTGCTGGTGCTTATAGGATATCTGTTAAGAGTAAAGAGTGGGTATTTTCTAAGCTGACCGTGAATATTTATTTTTTATGCAAGACATCAAACCTCAGTCCATTGGAGTTAAGAGCTCTTCTGTTCACTTTAAGTGCATTGGGTATGTTGAGTACGTGTTGTATAAGCAGTAGGGAAAATATACACTGGGATTTATAGAAGGAGTGTGTAGCAAGAACAAGGGTTGCACTAGTGTTCTCTTAGTCTTGTCTTTTCCACTCCAGATGTTTGCTTCTAGCAAGATACACATTGAAGTAACTGCCCTACTACACTTAACTGCTGGATCAACTTCCCCTGAATCCTTCTCTTCCTTTGCAATATTTGTCACTCCAAATGGGTCAGTTTTGGTCAGCCACATCATTAGTGCTTTGTAGAACTCACATTTCATGAAACATACTGGAGATTTAAACAGCACAGATACAATTACCCCCAGAAGGGACCATCACTGCTTACGGGCAAGGCTGTTCCTGATGTTTGCGTTCTGCAGCTGCTTGTTTGCAAGGTGATTGATGCCTCATTTGCAATGCTCAGTGCATGCAAATGAGCAACCTTGAAGAAAAGCCTTAACTCTGCTGAATCTGTGTGAACACGGGCACCTTACTCCATTTTGTATTCACTCATACGGTGAGAAAACGTTGGCATTATCTTCACTCCTGAAGAGCTGCAGTGAAATGGAGCTCTAGGAGCCAACACAGCTAATAGATGCCTCTTGAGATGTGGACAGCCTGGGACACTGTGAATTTTAGTATGTCTGGTTGAGATCATAGGAGTTTCTCGCTTGCTGAACTTCTACAGCTGCTACCCTGCCTCACCTGCCAGCGCGACTGTTTTGGAGACTGGTTTTGATTTTCCTCTGCAACGCTGCGTAGTACGCAAGCCGGCAAGGCCGCAGCTCTTAAGAGCACTTTACAGCACAATGGCATATTTTAAAGATGACAGCATTATGAACTGTTCCAAAAGAGCTATTTGGCTTTTAAGATGACTGCTCTAGAAAGAATTCTCTGGCTTAACAGCACGAGGAAAAGGGCAAGGGAAATACAGATGCTGCAGTCTGGTTAAGGAAATGACAAGCTCCTGTGCTGCGGTACTTAAGTGTAGTCTCCAGCCGACACCGTTTATGAGCTGTTACATACAGCTGCAATCACACACAGGCTCAGTGCAGCTTTCTATAGGGCTCACATTTGTTTTCACATTCACTTTGTAAATGAGTTTGTAATGTGGTGCAAATGGTAGCAAATGGACATTAAATGAGGCTTGTAGTGGCCTGATCCTTTGTAAATATACACTATTATAAAAGCAAATAATAAGTCAAACTAAACAACAGCAGCCCCAGTGGCAGAAACCAGCGAAAAAAGGAGCTGTATACTGTTGTTTTACATATACAGCGTTTTGAAATGTGGGTTTCCTGTTTAAACTGCCTTCACTCCAGCCTCAACTTCTCTCTCCATACTAAACCTACAACATATTTTATATTGCCATGGATACTTTGGACAGAAGACTGTGCACTAGCAATCTATTTTTCCACAGGAAGCTATTCCAAAAACCTGTCCCACACTGCTCATGTGTAGTTTTTGCTCAATAGTATGCAGTCTTTTTTGAAAGGGTATGACTAGCTGGTACTGCAGCAGCCCGTTTGCAAGCCTGGAAGAGGCCCAAGGCTTTACCACCCTCCAGCATAATTATTACTTACTGCATTTTGCTATCGCTTGCCGCTGCTAGCCTTTTTCACCCTCCTAAGCAGGATGGGATGGATTGCAACAGGAAACAATCTTTAGGGTGCAAAGAAGAAATGAGAGTTGACAATCTAGGTGCCTAAAATCCCATCAAACCACAACAACAGCCAAACAGAAGTCAGCACGGAGGAACTGCACAGAGTTTGAAGTATCGCAGGTGCAGAAGGGGAGCAATAAGCAGCATTCCTTGTGAGATGAGCATCTCATCTCAAAATGGTAAATAATTAAAGAAAATGATCGGGAGCTTAGGTGTGCTTGATGGTCAACTGGCGCACTGGATGGTGAACTTCTACTTGCCACAGAGTGCAAGAATGTGATCTGTTAGTTCTCAGTATCTGTTCCTCTTTTACTCCTTCTCATAGAAATTTGACCCAATGTCTTTTGTCCCTCCCAGTGGTGGACTTCCTGCAGAGTAACATTCAGTTACAGAGTGTAACGTTATTTGAATCCTTCATAACACCGTTCTCCCTCAAACAATATCACAATATTATCAAGCTTTTTGCATTACAAGGCAGTGGGGCTCCAGAGTTGGCGGTCGTCTGTTTTCCATAACCCTGAGCCCCCAGGTTGTCTGATGCTGGCAGGGTCAAGGGGGACTGAAATGCAAGCTACAGAGGTGCAGCAACCTCCTCCTGTCTCTTCCTCCATATGGGGCACAAAGAACCCTTTCCCTGGAACAAACTTTTCCAGTGCCCAGTGTCTTCTCCAGCAGGCAAGCTCTGCCTGCTGCCATGCTTCTCCAGGTGGCTCAGGAGACCAGGAGAGCGGAGGGCGCGTGTGGCCCGGCCCAGCCAGCCTCCTCCCCACAGCTGGCACAGGCAGGCCATGCAGGACAGCAACGTCCCAGCTCCCGGAGAAGCACAGAAGAGCGAGGAGAAGCACCGCACAGCTAGGGCTGTGCAAGGTTGTGCATAACATGGCACAAGCTAGCGTCACAAATACTGCGGCGCTGAAGCAGTAATACGTAATGATTGCTTATCATCTTCACCATTTTGAATGTACAATATCTCTTTACAGTTCAGAATCCTCTTTTGGGGAACGGGGATACCCTGTGAGACAAGATCTGCTATTCAGAAGCTTCAGCATTATTGCAGAGAACTGAAAACTTTAACTTATTTTCCAGGCCAATTTTTTTAACATATCTTCCATGTACTCTGCTCTCTTTGATCAAAGGATTTTTTGGGTGTGTGGAGAGATGTTGCTTCATGCAGTGTTATATAGCTGTTTGAGACCTCCCTTTTGCTGCATGCAATTCATCTATCTAAGTCAAGTTTTAACAGATAAGGTTACAAACGCTTAGAACTGTCCACATGCTTTTAGCGCTCTCATTTCTCCATTTGCCAATGTCTGCATAAATTCTCACATTTCCACTTATTAAAGATATAAATCTATACAAAGAGTAGTTAGTTATTCTGCTCTCTTCTCCTTTTGGATGTTACCAATTCTCTCTGCTTCTGTTCTAGCAGAGGTGGTTTTTTTTCCTTCCTTGTTTCTTCACATTAAATATCTATCAGTACCCAAGAGAAAACTCTTTATAAAAATCTTTATAAAACTCTGCCACTAAATCATTAGGCCCAGCTACCTGAGTTAGCTTCATGTTTTTAAAGGCATACCCCCTCCTTTTCCTATAGGTGACCTTGCCAAAATGGGCCCTTAATAAGTACTGCTCACCTTGGGTTCTGGTCTTCTGAAGAAAAGAAGCTTTTCTAGCAAGGATGCCTCTTCTTTTGATCTTACCAGCAACATATTTTATTTTTAAGTGGCTTTTATCATTGTCTCCCAAATATTTCTGAGGCTACTTTAAATGGGTCACGTAATGGCATTCCCTTCGGCCTCTATGGGCATCAGCTGGATGAATCCAAACTGCTTCCCACCAGATCTGTCATGGAGTGTTCAGACCATCTATCACTGCTATAGTAGAGCAGGTAAGTTGAGTTAGCAGAACACTGACATCATATAGCATATATTCTTCCATTCTAACAATATTGTTTTATTATTCTTACTTGTTTAGGCTGACTGTCCTACCACTTAAATCTCTCATATCAGACTTAACCCTATATATCCTCACCTTAATGGAAGAGATTTGGGATTGTTTTGAGATCTGAGAGGTGCTAATGCACCAAAGCCTCCATGGGTAACTGGGCTGCTTTTTGTTATTTTCCTTTCATAGCCTCTTCGCTTTCTTTCTCCCTATAGTGACGCCCTCTAAGTACCAGCACTGTCTGCTATTCTCTGTTAAGCTCTCTTAGTATTTTTTTCTTTCGTGGGGGTGGGAGAGTAGGAGGTGAGCTAGGACAGCTTTTCATAGTGGTCTCCTAGCTAGGCTCTCCATTCCACCAAGAGACAGGGAGCAATGATATTTGCGGATCATGTAATCTTCTCCTTAAAGCTCCTATTTGAGCAGCCATCTCCTCCTGCAACCCCTGCTGGTCCCTAACAAGCCATTTCTAATGCACTCATGAGGTCAAAACTACTCTAGTTGACTTCAACAGTTTAGCTATCTAGAAAACATAGAAATATGTAACTTGGGCATTTTGCTGTGGGACTGCACAAACAACAGTTCCTGAAGCACGTGCACAGGCAGGGACAAGTTAAATTTGAAATCTGCACAGGGTAATTTGTGTCGCACTCTTGCCTTGCTCACCGCGAATTCTTGTCCTTAAACAGCCAGATTCCTCCGAAGGGAGTGAGCACTTTGGTGGCAACTTCCTGTTCCACGCCGGTGCCAAGGGCACGCGGCAGCGACTGAGTCATGTTTTGCTCTCTGCCCATTCCAGACCGAAATATGGATCCTCTGAAATTGTTTCTGCTGTCTCCACTATGGCAGCCAAGGCCACGCTCCCAGCTTTGACAAGGATGACACCTTTGATCAGCTGCAGAGGCACAGGTTCACTTTTCTTAGGGCAGCATGTAGTCTAATGACAGGACTAGTAGCACAGGATACAATATATTAAAGTTCCAAATCTGTGATATAGCTAATTAATATCAGAACCACACCCACTGAGAATATCCTATTTGACAATCTGTGCCATATGGTCATGGCACCTGAGCCTCAATACTGAGAGATGATAACCAGGGCTGGAAGGGACAATAAAAACCCCGGGTTACAGCAAGAACTTTTCATGCAATGCAAGAGAAAGGGGAAATCAGAGGTCCAGCTTTCCTGCTGAAACAATTTCATTCTAAGTAACTGAACATCCAGTAGACCAGAAGAGAGTATTTATGCTCCTACTGGCTTTTTCATGAAAAATCTCTTGGGCTTGTATGGGAATGGGAAATATTTTGATATCTCAGAAGCTTAAAGCTCATTCATTGTTTTATCATTCATAAGAAGCAAAGATGAACACAGGGCTGACATTCAGAATGCCTGGGTTCAATTCCTACCTCTCCTGGAGGCTTCTTAAGTGAATTCCTACTCTCCTACATTCTTCCAATTTTTTCTTCACTCGTCTCTTTGCCTGCACAGTTTTGTCTGTCTATTATGGTGCCTGAATTTGGACAAACCTTTTACCCTTTCTTAGAAGAATGGTGTGACTTTACGGAATTTTAGATAGTACTGAGAAGTAATCTGTGGTTCTTGGTCCATATTTCAAGCTTCGCATTGGAACAGATCTTAAATCCAGCAGATCTACTAAGCCACCAATACTTAGAAGGATACAGAGCTTTTCAACTGTCCCAAATGTTTTAAAAACAAGGAAACTTGGGTCACTTAAGAAATACCTGGTCCTCTTAGCTGTTCTGACTCATTGGTTGTAGATGAATCAGAGAAGCCAAGGAAATCACTTTCTACGTCAGGTCTTGATTATAAACCTTGATTCAAGAAAACACTTAAGGCTATGTTTCAATCCCTTTTTTGGAGAATTTGGTAAGAAACTTTCTTATGTAAGAATGCTCTTTGGAATCACTGCAACATGTACTAGTGTGATCTGCAAATGCTCTAAAAAGTATGTAATACTGACTTTAAACCTAATGATAGCTACGGACTGTGGTAAAGCTGCAGGCTGGATTTGAGCTTTATTCTTCCCTAACCAGCAGAGCTGGTATTTTATCTGGGACCACTTCAAACAATCCTCTTGGCCCAGCTGTGAGTTCCCACCCCTACATTTACACTGGATTCTGCAGTCACAAGGCCGCAAGGGGAGCTGGGCTTAGCTTGTTGATCTGACAAATATCCATCAACCAAGAAGGAAAAAAAGAAAAAGTAGAAGAAGAAATAAAAAGAAAGATAAAGATTTGTTTTCTCTCAGATCAGAAAGTTGAGCTATTTCACCCTGTGGTTTCTAGATCCAGAGGAAGAAAGAGTGTGGGAAGCTACAGTTGTAGCTAATGGACAGGAACTACTCCTGTTCTTACAGCCTGCCGTCACACTGTATTAGGTGGAGGTGAAACTGCACCCTTGGTTGCTGAAAGAGATCTTTGCTAATTTTCTTTGAATCAGCACGTTAGCTGAAGTACTCAACAGCACTAAGGTACATCACACATGGGTGTTACTACAGGGAGCTCTGCCTGTCACTGAGCTGAGCGACCGGGTTCGCCGCATGTCAACTGCTGCTGCTGCTTCCTTTTGCTTTGCCACCGCGGGGTTTCTCAGGGAAACTTTAAGGGAAAAAGAAATCTATTCTTTCAGCTATCCCCCTTGGGAATACATCTGAAGGAAATCAACGGTTAGATATTTCCTTCTTTCTAGATGCTCATTTGTTCTTGTATGTTCTTAAAATCCATTTGGTAAGTGATTAGTCTTTAATAAAGGATATGCCTTTGCAGATGCAAAATGTGCAACTTAAAACATGCTGCAATGCATCGGTTTTCTAATCCTGAGATCATCATGAAAATAGAATGAACATTATTTTGCCTATTTCATTTGATACTTAAGTTAGTTTTTGTGAAGTGTCCAATTGAAGAAACATTTCAACTCAGTTTGCTAAGTTAATTATAGCAGGTAACATCACAGACCACAGTGGTTCAGACTGCAAGGTAGTTTCCATGTTATAACACTGTCTTAAGATGTTCACAGGTTTCTAAAAACACTCACTTCTTGAAGTGAAACTTCTCAGTCTTAATTTCAGCCTAATGATGATCTATTTTTAAGAGAAGATCTATGTGTGGGAAATGTGTGGGAAAAGGAAGATACAGTAAAACACACCAGTATTTTAAAGCTTAGCTTACTCACCCATTTCTGAACAGTGTGTCTTGAAACTCATGGGACCCATAACCCAATCCAAAGCCCAGGGGAATTAACTGACACATCCTCCAATTACTACAGTGGGCTTTAAATCAGGTATGCTGTACATAACAGAGAGTTATGTTTGATTTTAAAATAGTAATTGGTTTAGACTCATAGACCTGATAGCCTAAAAGTCTCCTCTTCAGAGGTACCATACTCGCAAAAGGTTTACTCACTGTTTGCTATAGCTGGAGACTTTGCTAAAGACTTGCCTACATACAGAAGCTGTATTAATGTTAGTATGCAATACTGTTATTTATACCAGTAGTGTTTACTTCTACCAAGGAAGAGAACACATTTGGATACATATCTATATATAAATATTGGAGGTTGAATCAGTCTACTTCCATCAGAAAAGGCAAACAAAAATATGTGCTTCCCAAACCTTGCACCATTCTAAGTTGATAGTTACACTGGTACAAAATTTACATGCACAAATCAGACAGAAGCATGGGACATCTGAAAGACAGTGAATTAACATTTCTCTCGTAGGAGATTTTGAGTGTGCTTCTTCAGTGGGCATAGAGCCAGGCTAATATCGAGTGGTTTGGATAAAATCTTTTCCTTTGTCTGTATCTGGGTCAGAAATATAAAACTTAGTACTTGAACAGGTGCTACTTTAAATTATCTGGAATTTTCTGGAAAAAAACTTGTAAATGTTCATCAGTGTTTATTGGCTTCCATGAAATCTCTTTCTATAAGAAGCAAAATGATTGGTGTCCTGAAGACAGCAGCACCATTTCAATTATCAACAAAAATGATTTAGTTTCTGCAAGACAAGATTCTGCAGCACAGATTTTTTTCTACAACCTTGGATCAGTGACTTAAGAAGGATTTTTCTCAGCTCATTTAAACACACCTAAAATTTCAGCATCTAGTCTATGCAAGTCATATAGGTACTCCATTAAAGTCAGTGAAGAGAGACCCACACATGCAGCAAGTTCGCCCCGGCTGTCACAGGATGCGTTCCTACAACTGAAGTGTGGTGCAAGCTGAGATGGCCAGTCAACACAGACGTCCAGTTTTCAGATGGCAAGATGTTGGCAAGATGAATTCTTCCAGGGAAATTCTACTCTTCTTGTAATCAGGCATAATCTTACAGTTGAAAAACTAAGCAGCACTCTGCTTAGTGGATGCTTGGCAGAACACTTAGAACGCTTACCCCTGATTACAAGGACACCAGAATTTCCCTACACCACTGGATTGATCTGAAGATTAATGTATGTAAAACATAGAAATAAGAACTATGTAATTATCCAGAGCATTATAGACAAATGCCAGTGCCATATCTCAGTAGAGAAAGGCCTCTCGGTATCTCAATCATTATCTCTCTCCCTTTAAGCAAGAAGGAAGAGCAGCTTGGCCAGTCAATCATAAGTCTCTGACTGCAGGATTAGGTCTCGTCACCAACTACTTTCTCTCTCCTTTGGGTTAAATGTCTTGCTTATCACTGTTGTTAAATCTATTCCATTAGACATATGGCTGTATCATGAATTTTGTATATGCTGATGTATAGGAAAACTAATCTTTCAAGCTAATGACTGAATGTTATTTTAAGATAGGTCTTCTAATTTAATACAATTATATATCAAAAACACTCTATTCAAATTAAAGAGGTCTTAAAATATATGTTTACCATGAACTCTTGGAAGCATATGGAGACCAGTCATTTAATGTAAATCATTCCACTATTTCTAGAAGCAGATATTCAAGACAATGTATTTTGTGCAGTTTTTCTGTTCCTGGGGAAGTTTATCTTGATTATTCAATGAGTAAGAAGCTGGTAGAGATATTAGGAAAAGTCTGCATGTAAAATACAGTGAAGATCATCATCTCAGGACATTCACATTGCATTAAAAAAGCCTCCATGTCATTGTCTGCATTGTATAACCACCTTTTCTTTTTAACATATATTGAAATACAGTGGTACTTTAAAACTTCCATATAGTGCTTCACATATTTTCTTTTTATTTCCAATCTTAATTTTCATAATTTTGTCATATTTTCTACAAGCGAGTGCAGATGTACCTGTTTGACATATTGCAGGACGGTGACCAGCAGTGCTGTGTTATAAACATCTGAAAATGAAATGTATTTCATACAGTGAAATAATCCAGGATATTTCAGTTTCTTCATTTTTTACTCCAGATTTGCAAAAAGAATTGTTATTCAGGAGCTAAAGCCAGATTTTCAAACTACAGATCTTTAAATTAGTGGCTGGAGTTCAATTAGCAGATAAATAAAAAAGGTCAGACATGACATCAATTGAAACTCCAGATTCTTTACATCATAGATCTGTAAATCAGTCCCAAGTGTTTAGATAGCTAAACACAGTCACCAACTTTAAGAAGAGCTAACTAGTTTCAATTAGAAAAAATGCAGTAACCATCTCTGGGAAGTTCTGTTGTTGTAAAATATCGATCTATTCCTCTATAGTTGCTGTCTTTTAAGCTTTTAGGTAGGGTAAAAAGATATTTTCTAAAATTCTTTCTTCAGCAGATCAGACCGAGCCAGCATGGACATGATGTTTCTAATCAGTGCTGAATCATGCCTATTTGTATATTGATATGGCTCTGGACTTCACTGAAATTATCAAAATTCTGTGGAAAACAGATTCTGTGGAAAACAGTGAATGCCAATGAACATTTGAAAATCTCTGCTTTCAGTCCCAACTAAATTCTATACATTGCAAATATTGTATACTGCTTGTTTAGAAATTTGTGTTAATTTTTCAAATAAAAGGTGGAATTTCTAGTTTATCAAATAGAATTTCTCTGCAAGTTAGAAATGGAAAAACAATAGATAAACAAAAATATTTATTTAAAATATTTAAAGGCACAGAGATCTGGGCTTTCTTTCCTTACCACACAACACTGGACTACTGGCAGAATTATATAAATAAGTAACAATAAACCTTGCCATTAAAATTTGAAAACAACAGACTCTTGGATATCAGTGAAATTAGTGACTCACCCAACATTAAAAATATAATTACT
>JAVCKT010003754.1:0-10820 GCA_032273925.1 Rhynchotus rufescens
TCACAGTGAAGAAATGCTTCCTTAAGTTCCCGTGGAACTTCCGATGCTTCAGTTTGAAGCCATTTCCTCTAGTCCTAATTTAATTTAGCATTAGGGGAAAAAAAGCAATGATACTCAAAGTCTCATACAGTGGCTCTAATTGAATTTAGGTGAAGCAAAACTAATGCTCTGGTTGGCATTTCTGAATGGTGTCTGCCTAAAAGAAGCATTTTCTTTCCTCTTAAGATTTATGAGCAAGGATTCTGGTCACAGACCATATCCTATGCTGACCAAGTGCATTAAGTATACACCAATGTAGGGAGGCATGGTTCCACTAAAAAATAACTACTTGTTCCCCACTGGCTCCTTCAGGTGCTCACCTGCAGTCAGTCTCTGTGATGTGTAAGTGCAGCAATTGCAAGGAAGAAAATTCATAGCTGTACAGAGGGCTAGATATTCCTAGCCCTCTGATAGCATATCAGCATACACTGATAGCACCTGATCCTCCCTTCTCCTCCCTTATGGCAATTGTATTCATGATATCTTTAGGCTTCAAAGTATAAATATGAAGCCTTTGAGGTAGAAGGGGCAATGTGCATAGCCTACTGTAATCTGTGGAGAAGCCAAACCAAAAATAATAGTCTCTTTCTCAGAATATAATGTAGTTTCAAACATAGCAACATCTTGGCATTCAAAGTCAAAGTACTAAATTTTAGGGGGAAGAAAAGTACCAGCTAACAGAGTTCATTATTTTCAGTATTGCAGGTGGCACCTCAGGATACTGAATAGATGGATAGATATAAAATAAGCTTACAAACATTTCCAAAGGGTAAGGGTACTCACTTCTGCATATGAAGCTGATCAAGTGTTGTATTGAGTTTTCGTTGTTTATAGCTACAGATCACTGCCAGAAAGTTGGATAACTGTTGTTTTGAATTTTATTTATTCTGTTGCTTGAGTGGTTACAAAAGGTTGTCTGTTTGTGCCACTGCTATTAGTTGCCATGACAATATTTGTGATATTAGTAAAACAGAAGTAAGTTTGAAATGTCCTGATCTTCCAAAGTGCTCAATACTCACTGCAAAACATACACACACAGAGCCTTTCACCGCCTATGTAGGGTTCTGTGTATGAAAAAATATAGAGGCGGATCCCTAAGCAACTCTTATTGAGGGTAGCTACAGGACTGACCAAAAGTCAGTCCTGTAATGCACAGTCATTGCAGAGAGCTATCTCCAGTAGAACAAGCTGTTAAAATGTGCTGGCTATGCAAATCAACTGTTAACATCTTCCTCTGTGGTATTTCCTTTCCACCTCTGAGGAAACACTCATTCACACCAGCTTGGCTCTGTAGTTCAAAACACAAGGATTTCACCTCCCACGTAGAACACCAAACTCCGTTTCATGGTTTCGCTTGCTCTGTAGCAAACATGTAAATGGACTGCAGTGCTAATAGCATATCCTATAAACTATAATGCAATGAGGGAGAAATGAGTATAAGAGATGAGTTGAAAACAGATTGCCTTCATAGCGTATAATCCTTCAACATATCATTTCCCCAAAACTGATAGTCAGTCTCATGGCTTCAGGCCAATTCCACACCAACTGCATATACGGCTTTCCCAAACTAGTACTGTATAAATACCTGAGCTACCCAAGCCTCCCCACCTTCTCTCTTTCTCCCTTTACTTCTGCCCATTCACAAGATCAGATTTTGGTATGAGATCTCCTGTTCACAAACTCCAAGAAAAGATGCATGTTAAAGTAACTACATGGCATAGCTTACCTTATAGCAGTGCAAGATTGCTTACTCCTCTGAAATACAACCCTACTTGGCATAGGCACTGCAGAGAAGCCTTGATGTAGCACAGAGAGAAGGATGGCAGGGAAAGATGGAAAGATTGAAGTGATCGACAAGGGGGTCTCACTGCCCGTGGAATACAGGCAAAGCAAAAAAAAAAAAAGCAAGCAAACTATTGCAGAGCTTCCATGTAAAGGTTTATGGGAATGAGGACAGGTAGGGTGAAGTTTTCTTCTTAGAAAATGCAAAATGCAAGGCCAGGAAAAATCATCAGATGATTCTACAGGTCATGGTATTTTTTATATTGTAATGTTTTCTTATCAGAACATTTAAGAATTTTAAACACTGTAAAGTCATTTAATGCTTAATTTTATCAGCAGGGACTATTGTATACATATAAAGAGCATCTTTAGACAGGATTGAAAAAAAACCAACGTAAGGTCAAACAGATAGTTACACTTTCCTAAATCAGTTATAGGTACTGATACTGAAATCAGATATAGGTACCAGAAGGAGGGTAGTTGAGTAAACACTAAAAAATCCATGTGATAAATAACTAGTACACGAGTTATGAAGCTATTATAGCTGGAATAATTAAATATCTCTATGTTGCTTTTCTGTTGTTTTAATATAGGGAAAAACTTAAAGGACAAATGACTGAACTAGCAAAGAAAGTAATAACCATTTCTATGAAAAGTATATACAATTCAGAACACAACTAATTTTGATAACAAAATGCATTTACAAGTTTCTTTTTAAATATATATTTTGTTCTTCCTTGTATAGCCACAGGAGACACAGAATTCAAGATAATTAAAGCTATAAATAGAAAGCCTTTCTGTTTTGCTTCTCAAAACTACTGAGGATTTGAATTCAAGGGCTTAGACTTTTTAGGTGCTATTTTCTTCAATTTTCCCTCGTTTGTTGGACTAGACAGTAACTACAGAGCCTTTAACATTTATCTTGCTTTTAGATCTTGTATCATTTATTGTGAAAATGCCTGTGGAAAGAAAGAACCAAGAACTAGTATGACTAATCCCCAAAGGATCTGTTAGTGAGCATCAGTTCTCCCTTTTTTTTTTTTTTTTTTTTGGCCTTTTTGCCTGTTGACATTTATTTTTCCCCTTTAAAGTCATTATAAAGGTACAAAACATACCATCTGACACATTTTAAGTCCCTTGTGAAAGAGGACCAGAACAAATCTGAAAAGCCCTGCCTTAGTGTAAATTAGCAGATCTAAGAATCTGCAAGCTGTTAAAATTCAGGCAATGATAAGTAGATCAGCAGCTTCCTCCTTATGCTATAAGAACTGTACATTAATACCCTAAAGGTATGTTTGTTTTCATAAACTAGCAAGATGAAAAAATCTCACACAATGTAAATTGTGTAAAGGGAGAAAAAATGTAATTTCTTATACGTTTTCTTTGTAAAGATGGGCCAAAACTGGGAATAGATGTATTTTGATCTTTGCTATTAGCATAAAAGCACAAATCATAAAAGTTAGAAAGATAGAGGAGATCGGTATCTAACTTTTATTCAAAGCAGTGGGAATTAGATATATAAAAATCCATTTAAATTCTTAGAATTTATGGCTCTCTGAACTGCTTGATCTTCAGAACAGAAACAGATTTTATTTGTGTATACTTTCTGGTCCTTCCACAACTGGCTTTTAATCTCAGCTGAGATCACTGAAGTCTTTTATTACAAGCAATTAAAAAAACATACCACTAGGTGATTTTATTTGTTTGTTTGTTTTCTTGGAACTATCTGAAACTTGATAAGGAAATTCTGAAAATATTTCTACATTGAGGCAAAAAGAAGTGTGTGTGGAACGGTGAGTAAATAATGGATAAAAAGGAGACAGAATGTTTTACTGAACATTTGAGCTCTAAAAATAATTATCACAAATAATTTATATCAAGTAGCACATTTTACTGTATATTTTGATATGTGAGAATATTACTTAGATAAACTCAATGTAAGCTTATAGAACGGATTTTTTTCCATGGTAATCAATTGTGCATATGGCTTTTCTATGTACTAAATTAGGTAGCACTAGCACTGCCAAACTGTCTTAAACTAACACTAACCACAGCACTAACAGATAGGTGAACACAGACTAACCAAAACACAAATAAAATAAATCTTTTTTCAAAACTTTCTGAAGCATTTCGGTCAAGGATATCAGAAAGCAGATACAGAGGTCAATTTACATTGAACATCTGCAGTACAGCATGAAGACTGGATGAGAGAGAAGAAAAATCCTGAACCATCTTCCAAGATGTGCAAAATCATACTTGTCATGGGAGGTATTAAGAAATAAGACAGCTGTGTGATAAAAACACAAACTGAACATGCATCATCATAGAGGGCAAATTTATGATCCAGAAAGGAGAGGATTTAACTAGCCTGCTCAAGAAGGTGTAGCAGAAATTGTGAGAGTGACATTTGATACCTTGTGACCACAATCTGCTTGAAGTTAACAAAAAGACATTTGCTCTGATTGAAGCAATATAAAAATAATATATTTCTTAAGAGTAATATGTCAAATTCAGATGGCAAATCCTTTGGATGTTCATAGGGCATAGCAGGCATAGATCAGTCAGAATGCTACACAAGGTTAAGTGCAAAATCACAAGGTTAAGTGCAAAAATGTTTATTAAAATATATATTTGTAGGAAAGACATAGAAAATGTGAGATAATGTAAAATATCAAAAGGTAAAGATACAAAGTCTGTAAGGATAGAATGTAAGGAAAAAAAAAAAAAGAAATCCTTGATGGGCTAGAACAATTTGTTAAAAGTGAAAGTACATAGCTTACATACAATTAGGAAATAATTATGCAAGAAAAAGAAATAAATATATAGGAGTAATCTGGGGTTGAAGGATTAAGGAAGAAGGTTACCGACTTAATACAGGGAGAAAGAAAAATAAAGGAGAGATTTAGCATGTTGTCAAATAAGGAGTGGGATAAAATGGACAATATTCAAAAATAAGCAAAATGCTAAGATGTTTTCCTGAGGCTAACTTTTCAAAATGGAGAAAGCATTAGTGCCATACAAAACAAGTAAAAGAGCTTTGGACAATTAGGAGGTAATAAAGACTTTGAACATGCATTCTAGGGTATTCAGGGAATTAGCTAATGAACTTACTGAACCACTTACAATTGTTTTTTAAAAGCCATAGAGAATTGGAAAGTATCAGAGAAAAGCAGACCTACCAGTGTTCATAAAACAGAGAAAACAGTAATTTCAGGAACCAAAAGTTTCACTCTATTGATGAGGGAAACATACATTATGTAAGAATATGAATGTACAGGAAAAACATGGGCAAGCCTGACTTGCAGTTTGGTTTCAATGAAAAGAGAAACAGATCCTCCTGAGGATGCACATCATCCTCAACTTCCTCTCACACAACACACACACAGCAGATCTGAAGACAAATCCATAGAAGAGTTATAGGGTATGTCTTGAGAAGTGAATATATGATTCTTCTTTTCTTGTGAATCTGCCTATTGCACTCTGCTCATCTACATACTCTGACTGTAAAGCAGAAAAGAAGAGACCCTGGAATTTGGCTTCTTCTCCCACCTCTATACCTGTCAGTTTGCTTCCAGAATGGAATATCAGCAGGTATCGCTCCTGTCAGCCCAGAGGAGTGTGTGCAGGATCTTCTAATCCAGCCATGTGCTGGTTTCTCTGTTAAACTACAAAGCCTGTGGCAATTTATCCATCTGTGAATATCTAAGAGCATGCAGACTCATGAGACATGCCTAACTGGAGTGTTATAGTCAACGAAGAGTATCTTATAGTGATTCATAAAGTGTCGGGATGAAACAGCACAGGTTCCATACATAAACATGCATTGTTTTTACTAGAACAATTTTTAGGAAAAAAAGAAAAAAGTTGAAAAAATAAAGAGAAAACTATTGATTGTAAGCAAATGGAGAAAGAAAATCTTAGTGAAGGACAACAGAAAGGATAATAAAGAGCAGAGCAATGTGCAATGGTGGCTTTCAGAAATCAGTTACATCTGCTCTTATTTGTGTCCCTGAATGACCTAAGGCAGGGGCAAAACAGTAAGGCAATTAAACTTGCAAATAACACTAAATTTGTATATTTTGAGAATGTTAGAGTGCTCGAAGATTCAGAAATATGAAAGGCAGAAGGAATGTGGTCAGAAAAAAAAAAAAAAAAGATGAAGATGAAGCTAGTGTTTTAATGTGACCTGCTTATCTGGGAGAAAAAAAAAAAAAGCAATAAAGGCATTTAATGAAAAAGTAATCTAGAAATGAACACTAATGAAAGGAGTTTTAACTGATAGTGAGATATAAATTAGATATGTGTTCATAAAGTAAATTTGCAATAAGATAAGGTCAATGTGATTTGAAGGGAAGGATGACATCATTGTAAAGGTGTAAAACTTCCCTCTTAGTATGACTGGGAAAATGCACCTAAAATATTGCAGGAAGACTTTGGCATATCATTTGTAGCAGTGTGTAGATACACTGAGAAAAGAGAAGCAAAAATTTTGAAGATGTTGCATCAATTCTCATGTTATTAAAGACGTAAAATATCTATAGAAGCAGAAGCTTTTAAATAAGGAAAGAGCATAATTATCAGACAAGAATAGGTATAATTAGGATGAAAAATATTATAGATAGATCATCAAGATGAGCTTAAAAAATGGACTTCAGAACTGGAGGCCTGTATGGCTCTGACAAGAAAAGTCACGGAAAAGGTCTCTCTGAATGACAGTTTATACTGAAACCTGCTCCAGAAGCACCTCTTGGTAAAAAGAAAAACAAGATGGAGGAAGAGGTATTTTCTGTCTCAGTCTTCATTTTTCTTTACTGAAAGAGTGATATTAAGGGAAATATAAAGCACAGTATGCAACACAGTAATAAAGCAGAATAATGAATCCGAAAGAACTTTTCTTTTGTTTCCATAATATAAATTTCTTCATTATGATGTTATTGAAAATAATAAACATTTTTGCCTTTACTAAAGCTCATAAGGGCATCAGTTCTACTCCTGTCCTTTTACCTTTAAAAAAATACACTTATTAAAATTTAAGGGGATGCTTTTGTTGTTATTTATTATCTGTAGAGAAGGTAGCACTTAGGAATATTACCCACAGCCAGGACTAGTAGCAGCGGGGGCCACTGCATACTTTGTAAACACATTAGGAGAAAAGAAGGAAAAAATAAAATAGAGAAGAAATAAGAATAAAATGGATAATAAATTTACTTAAGATTTCTTGGAATAAAAAAAAAAAAGAAACAGGATAAATGGGGAAAATTGGAGAAAAATCTCTGAAGTCAACCTGAGGAAAAAAAAATATATTAAAAAGATTTACAATATACAATGACTATGAGAGATACAATCATAGAAATACCAGATTATGAAGATGGAAAAAGTATGAGAAACTTTTTTTTTAGAAAAGATCACCTGGCATTAACAGGTGATAATGCAGCAAGATAATGCAGCAAGCCATTTTTCAAATAATTTCTTCCTCCAAAACCACTAAATTCGCACAAGATTATGAAGGTTTCCAGAAAAAAATACCTCACATATTAGCAAGCCCTGATTATACCTCACATATTAGCAAGCCCAATAATTAAAGATAAAACTGAAGCCTTGGCTCTTTTTTCATTGATATTAGACTTATTCACATAGTGATCTGAACCCAGGACTCAACACATGTAGCTGACATTGCAAAGGCATCTATTTTTTTAAAAAAAAAGCTTCTATTTTTATAATTTACATCCAATTTTTTTATACTGCATAACTGTCCATTAATTTTATCAACATGACTGAATGGTGCAGATACTTCAGTGCAAGACTGTTATCACTTCGCTGTAGCATCAGCCAAACTTGAAAATATGAATCAGAGTTCACTTCCTTCTGAGTGAGGAGGGGTGATTTTAATTTAGCTATGGAAGGAACAAGAGACAAAAGCCATATGGGTGTTCAAAGCTGGAGAACAGTCTCCATACTTAGCAGGAATGTAGTTGTCACAGGAGGTAGCAGTCAGGTAATAAATAATTTCTTGCAGCACCTATTAACTGATAATCACCCCTTCTGAGCAATAACACCAGCTGGCAAGACAAGGAAAAGTTGCCCAATTGCGCACTGTCTCAGACTGTCCTAGCTAGAGGCCCTAGTGACACTTCAAAGGGTTTAATTTATTCCTCGACATTTAGGTTTCTCACCATAGGTGAGTATGAAATGGCTTCCCATTGCATAATAGCATTTAGGATTTTCCTTTTTTCAATTAAAATTAAAAATAAAAATTGCAAAACTTTCATAAATTATTCATGCAGAGTATTTCTTATACTATATAAGTTAAACTATTAATAAATAATTATTATGAAATGTTTTGTTTAAGAACTTAGAAGTTTTGTTGCATAGACTACATCATTTTCAAACAAAAACAAAATTGAAACAAGAATTGACTTTATATTCTGAAAAATTTAAGCTTAATTATTTCACACTCTTTAATGCCAGTTAGGAGTATTTCATCTCCCACAAATTGTTTCATTTGATAAAAAGAAAATCCCCCACAAAACAGGATATGAAAAAAATCTGCCTCCCTGTTTCTTGGAATACTTGTGTCTATGCTGAGGTAAACATTTTTCTCAGTGTTACCCTGCAAAATCATTTCTGAAAGATTTGTTAAATTTAGTGTGGTTCATTACTGCTGAATTTAGTTGGTTACTATCTGCAAAGATTATGTGCAAATGAGACCATCTGTAATTCTAATGCTCATAATTTAGCTCTGTTTTATGCTGTTAACCAGACTTATTAGCATTTTTAACTTAGAAAATGATTTGTTGAATAGAAAGCATTGCACTGATAATAACTGTTTGGCATAATGAAAAATTTCCAAACTGGTGAAATTAGATGAATAATTACATTCAGTTTCTACATATAGTAGATTTGGCTAAGAAATTAGCAGGGATAGAACATTAGTATCCTCCAGCAGTATATATTTAGTGAGGATTATAGAATATTTGAGTCTATTTCTTCATATCACACAGTCTTCAAGGGTACATAACTTACGGAACTGTTAAGATGTTTGGCCACATATTCATTAGTATTGTTTCCCAGTTCATATGTCCTAATGACAACCTGAGAAAGTAAAAAAGGTCTGTGTAGTTGCACTCGAAATATTAGAACTTGACAAGCCAAGAGAAAAAGGAGGCAACATGAGTGAATTGAAACATCTGTCTTTACAGTCTTCTATCACAGAGTCAGCAAGATATTTTATCAACAATGATAAACAATTGAGCTGGAAAAAAAAAATGGAGACATAGATAATTCCTAGTTCTGAAATATAAATGCTAGGAAACGTTATTACGTTTCTGTTAGGAGAAAAAAGACAAAAGGATAATTTTTCAATATTTTACTTAATAAGTCATAGTCAGATTTGTCAGACTACTGCATTTTTAGATTTTTACAGAAATAACTCAGCATTACCTGTAAGTTTGATTAAGACAGACTAGACATGCTTTGAAACTCCATGAAGAGGTGAATACTTCCCTTGACATAGGAGATCCCTATAGACTTGTTAGGATTTCATCCTAAAATACTGGCTATAGATATTCTCTTTTATATGTGAACTGAAATCCATTAATTAAGTCCCTGTATGTATGGCAAATCTTTGACAACTAATGCCAGTTTTAAACATAACCCAGAATCAATTTGCCTTCTAGTCTTACATAGAAAATTGTGCATTTTCAATATTAATGTTAGGAGTCATTACAATCAATAGTTTTAGTTCATCCATGTGTATATGCAGAGTAATCCTATGACTTGATAATAATTCCTACTTAGCTCTTCTCCTTGATTTTTTTTTTAAATTATTATTTTAGAATTAAGATTTTTTGGGGCAATAAATCAGCATTTATAATCATCTCACATATTTAAAATTTCAGGTTACTTCTGAGCTCCTCCTATGATTTTCCTTTCAATATCACAGTGAAATAATTGTTTTAAATTATTAAATTATTATTTAAATTTATTAAAAATAATTATTAAATAATTTATAATTATTTAAATTATTATGACTAAAATTAAGACTTAAGAATTTGTCGGGAGCAATGTGTGTCACTTGTTCTTTAATGGACAGGCTCCAGGTAGTGAAATGCAGGAGCACGAGGTGGATTTGCCATCCAGGGTCTGTCCTGTGAGGGAGTAGGGCAGGCCAGGCTGCTGTCAGGGATGGGAGGGAGGGCTGCTAAGCCAGAGCCTTATCACCAGGTAGGACTGTGGTCACAATGCAGAGCCAAACAGTCAGCATAACTATGCATACTGCCGTATTAAATTGTGTGGGTTTTTGTTGTTGTTGTTGTTGTTAAATAAATACTCCAATAGACTTAAATGAATAGCAGAATGAGTTAGAAAAAGAAGAATTAGCTTTAGTGAGATAAAGATTGTCTAGTCTGAGGAGTTTGATAGGGCCCTTCTCCAGTCTATGGAGAGACTGTTAGCTGATCCTAAGAAAGGATCCTAATACAGGATACATACAGCTACATCTCCATGGGTATGGTTAAGTTGTTTTGATGACCATTCAGCTTCATTCTCCACCGTACATTGGGCAGCAAGTTGCTCCTGCATGCTTTACCCAGCACTGAACATAATCCAAACAAACAGAGTAGTAACTCTACAAGACAATAAATATTAGTCTCAAGCAAAACGATTTTCGATGATTCAAGCCAAAATCATTTTCAGAAATACTGAGTTAGAATTTTCAACCTATTTGAATGACTATTTAAGTGTCCAAGCATATTACGCTATATCTGCGTAGAGTGTCTTCAGCAAAGATCTTACTTGGCCTCTGTAGTTGTTACAAGTGTGATCCAGTGGAAAGCCTCATTTATCTCAACTACTGAGTTTTCTGTGGGCAAAAAAAACAACAAAATGCCAAAATTAATAAAAACTCATTAAGGGAAATGAATAATAAACGTATTCATTCCTGATCAAGAAATCAACAATATTTCATTTTTACTTAGGCTTAAGTCTTGAAAATTTAAAAA
>JAVCKT010003756.1:4487-15961 GCA_032273925.1 Rhynchotus rufescens
AACTACTCATTTTATCCAAATGGTGTTTAAGCTTGTTTACATTGTTTTTACACTGCTTTTTTTATTTCTTTCCATATTTTTGTTTTATGATTTACCATAAAAACATATTTCTTAGTGTTGTATGTTGAAAACAGTTCAAACTTAATAAATATGCCCAACTCGGATCTAATTGTTCTAAATATAACATAAAAATCAAGATGTTCTAAACATGAAAATGTTGTATGAATATGTGTTAGAATTGGCTTTCTGTGTTTCAGTAGTTGTGTTTTTGAGACGTGAACTCAATTGGGTCTGTGTCTGGGTGGCTATTTGAGAAGCTTTGCAGCTGAACAAGGGGAGGCCACCCTGCAGAAAGGGTTACTTACATCGTGTGAAGGAAATATCCCACACTGAGAGAATGAAGTTGATGTTTAATACTGAATTTCCAGGCCACTGTGGAGTTCAATGGGATAAAGAATCCAGGGAAGAAACAAATCTTCCATGAAGCTCCACAGCCTGCATAGTAATCTGTCTGATTTAATACTTTGCTACTTAATCCCTTGGTGTCCCATCTCTTAGGAGGTCTCATGCTTGTTGAGTAATTAATAAGGATTATACCACAATTAAAACTTTCTAGGTGGACTTTCACATGGTGTCTCTGTCTTAGACTAGCAGTGGCAACATCAGTGTACAGAAATTTGAAAGGAAATGGGTTTTAAGGCACCAGAAAGGCAAAAAGAGGAAATGTGTATCATCTTCTAAAATATTGTGATTTGTAGGCAACAGAAGTGAATTCTGACCAGTGATAATTTATTCTTTTTTCTTGTTTTATTTCCTTGTGTTCCTTAAAGAAAATCTGTGGGCTTTTCTGCCTTGCTATACATTTCTGTACAATGTACCATGCAATATAGTAAGAGTTAAAGCTCTTCTGTAATTTTGTAGCATGGGAACTTTCAGTTTTCACACTACTTCAGTATTTGGTGCTGCAGGAAAAGGCCTGATGCTTCCCTCTCAAAACTATGAGAACTGACAAATGTATTAATTAAGGAAATCTGAATTACTCTTTGTCTATAGTACGGAGAGAAGTATTCTCAAATATTCTCAAAGATAAGAAAAAGCACCTTGTTAACTGGTAATAATGAAAGATGAGCAGATAGGAAGGTTTCTGGTTGTCTGCTTTGCTTTTTTTCTGTATAGCAATACAGCTAGTATATGACAAACTAGCAAAAGTTTTAGTTTTATTTGCTCGCTGTAGTACTACAGCAGTATTTTTTGAATAAGTTTGGGTATAATTCAAAATGCGTTATTGATAACAGTAGTTTTGTTGTGCTGCTGCAGCTAAGTTTGTTGGACTCATTAATGAAAGATGGCACTTCAGGGAACCACTGCCCTTTGGACTTCAGAGGATTCCATGTTAACACTATGTATGTGTCTGTGAGAATGAAAGGTTCAGAATAATGTGTCAATATATGTTTTTTTTTCCTTTCCTATCAGTAGGAAAGACTGTTGATGATGTTTAAAGAGAGAGAGATTAGAAAGAGATATGCAAGACAAGGTGTACTCTGCTCCAAAAGCTTTTTGGTCCTTTGGTCATCCTGCCCTTATTTCTTGGACTGTAGAATGAGAGCAAGATCCTCAGGAAGGCACAAATCCACGGGATCCACCTGTTCTGGTGGTTGTTCCTGTTGGACCAGATGGCTCAGATCCAGTGACTCTTTTCCCCGTCTTTGCAGCATCATGGAGAGTAGTTGGACTGAGAGAACTAGGTCTTGAATACTAGGGAAAAATAAGGCTTTAGGTTGCTTTACTTTGGGAGAGTTCCTCTATACAGAAGGTGAATGATGAACTCTACGTAAGTAAAAATAATTTAAAAATAAATAAATCTCATGCTCTAGGTGACCCAGCATGTGCTGGGGGTTGGACTAGACGATTTCTAAATGTCCCTTCCAACCTTAAGGATTCTGTGACTCCTGTGATCCTGTGATTCTATGTTGCAGCCACCAAAGGTTCCTTTGCTTTTCAAGTGATCGCTGGGTTGATGCTGATTGTACAAGACAAGCTAGAGTCTCTCCAGCCTCTACACTTTCTCCTTTCTTTTTTTCTTTTTTTTCTATTTGGTGCGGAGCTGCTGGTAATTTTCCAGATAACATATGACTGATTTGAGCACAGGAAAGAAACGCTGACATCCTGACACAGAGGGCACGCAGACCACTTTGAAAGCTGTTCTGACTGAAGGAATCGAGGGCTAACTTGCCTCTTTTTGTGGATTCAGGAAAATATTAATTTTGGTTTTTTGTTTTTTGGGGTTTTTTTTTTGTTTGTTTTTTTAGTTTTTTTTTTCTACCATGCTAGCTTTTGAACCCAAGTGGAAAATAGTTTTGTCTGTAGTGTTCTTTGAGACCATTTAATGAGTCTCAAATGAGTCTATACTTTCCATTATCTCAGTGCTGCTCAGTTAATTGCATCTGATGGACAGCTAGAGAGATTTATAGCGTATTTATATATTTGACCAAAAAGTTCCCACCAAAAACGTAAATCAGTGAAGGAGGGGGGAAAAAAATCTTTTTTTTTCTAAAAAAGATCTAAAAATCTAGGCTATTTTCATAATCAAATAGTGTCAAATTGAGCTATTTCTTAACATTATTAATGTTTTTTATAAAAGCATTATAGATACCTGATTTTCTTTGATTTGAAAAGCAATGAAACTCTGACAGATTTATGAACTTCTAACTTATTCATAGTTGAACTGAGGCTATTGCAACTGCTGTCAAAAAAGAGTTTTACTCATGTAGACCAGCCTACCAATGCATTTGTTTGTCTTTCATCTTCCAAACCTGTGACAGGGTCAGATGTTTCTGTTATATTAAGTTTCCTTGGATAACGCTGCTGTTCTTGCTGGAGAATTCAGCAGGAATTCTTTTAGAATAAGAGTGGAGTGCATAATATTTTGGAAGTGGCTTGGGAAATTAAATAAGTTAGGGTTAATTTTTACTAAAAACAGTACATGCTTCTTTATTTGTGTGATCAGACTAGTGAGAGATTTCACTGGGAAACTTTGTTCTTTCATGCTTTAATTAAAAGTGTGAGTTAAAAGTGCTTATTTAAACACGTTTGATATTTTGAAATGTAAAGCTTTCCAGTTGACAGCTAGCTAAAAAATTTTAAGATGATCTAAGGTTTGGTTCATATAGAGGTGGGTTAAACCAAGCAAAAACACAGCAAATTTGGTACTTTTTTCAGATTTGTTCCTATTTGCTTTAAGCATCCAACATAAAGTACTTAGGAAATACTGCAAGGGAAATCTTTTGCTATTCAGAAGAGGGAAGCATAGGCTATAAAGCAATATTAAGCCTGTATTTTAAAATTCTATTTTCTGATATATTTTTCAGATATCTATGTGATAATATCTACCTAATCCATATACCAGAGCCAGAAACTGTTGGCATAAGAGGAAAATACTGCATAAGTGGATCTAGCATTTGAACGGTCTTTATTTGCAGAGTTTGACATTTGAACTACAATTTTAGAAGCTGCATTAATGTCAATTTTATTTTTATAGTATTAAAAGTATGATGCACTGCACCCATTAAATACGAGTACTTTTCTTAAGGTCTTATCAAACTATTTTGGAAAATGGAAGAATTGATTAATTCCTACACAAAAGTTCTTTAACACTATAAGGACAACATCTGTTTTTTATTTCCTTGTATGGAATAGAACATATATTAAAACATGAAATCATTCTTACATTTTATTCTTCTATTATAGTTGTTTGGATGGCTCTTCAGTAAAATCCAGCCCAAAATATTGGTGTTTGCCATGTTAGCAATGATGACAATAGAAGGGTCATCAAACCTTCAAACTCAATGGAACATCATGGGAGAATTTAGCAATTTGCCACAAGAAGAACTCTTAGAATGGATAAAGGTCAATACCAAACAAGGTAAACTAAAATAATGATGTTTGGTGTTTCTTGTTTAATGGGATAAGAGTTGGTAGAATGACTGCCAAGTTAGCACTTCCGTCTGTGGATTTGTCTTAGGACTGTCCCCAAATCACTATTTAGTCACGTGTTCTCACCCAGGCAGAAGTTTTCTCAAATGAAATAGAAGCAAAATGCTTCTTTTGTTAGATTGGAGCCTCCCAGTGTTGGAGGTCTAGTAGTATTCTTCCAACAGAAGTGTTTGTGCAAAAGCAAATTAAAACTTTTTTTCCACCTACATGGTATTGATTTTGCACTGCTCATTGTTTTGCTAGCGAAGAATTCAAACCGTGTGTGTTATCCTTGCACTTGTCCTTTATTAAAGTGAATAAAACTAGCTGGGTGAAAAAAAAAAAAACATCTATTTTAGCAGGAAAATACTTTCCATTCAGTAAAAACTTGTAAGAAATTCCTTCTCTTTTAAATTCATTTATCAGTGGCATAGGAAGGGACAAATAAACAAATGTTGTCACAATAAATAAATTGTAGTACCCACTGAAGAGTGAAAAATAATATGTATTAAATACCTTTCCTCAGACATTCGGTTATCTAATGATTTATATTGCATGGCGGAGAAAAAAGCGGAAAAAATGTGTCCTGTGATTGCCATGTGAGACCTTTTCAAAAGAGCACTTCTCCCCCCCTCTCCCTCCTTACATATCTGTTGTTTTCTTCTACAGAAGTACCATTTTAGATATTTTGAAAATCACTTCTCTGCTTTTGATGCTCATCTCAGAGGGTTTTCTTCGTGCTGTGTTGCAGATGCAGTCTTTGCAGGAGCAATGCCCACGATGGCGAGCGTGAAGCTGTCGGCGCTGCGCCCTATCGTGAACCATCCCCATTACGAGGATGCAGGACTGAGGTAAATAGGCCGAGGGGGTGGCTTCAGTGGCCGTTAGCTCTCTTGCCCTTGGTAATGTGCAGTTGGACTGTCATCATGTTACGTAGTAAAGCCTTGGTGTTTAGTCAGACTGAAAACGTATGAAGACTTTTGCTCATCTGTCATTGTACTGTGGGATAGATACAGCTTAAAACTTGCATGTATCCAAATGTGATACTGGATTTGGGATTAACATGCACTAATATATCCTTTGTTCATTATGTTTCACATAATATGGTAGGTAGAGTTTTTTGTCTTTTTTTTCCCTCTCAAGAGAGCCACTTAAGTCATTCCTTTCACCTTTCTGCAGTCAAGTGTCATCTTTCTTATTATATCTAACTATGGATGTACTAAAACTAGTTGAAATTGAAATTGGAAACAAAACTTCTAGCAGTTTCTTCTACACCACGCTTGAAACACTGAGTTGTGTTCTCTGTTTTTTTCAAAATCAGGATTTTTTTTTTTAAATCAAAATAGATGTATCTGGAAAGGTATTATTATTATTATTATTATTATTTTAATGTCACAGAAAATTTGTTTAGTAAAAACAAGACGGAGAGGAATAAAGTAGGTGATGAGGACTTTGATGTCGCATGCCTTATGCCCTTGTTCTGTATCTGATGTTAAGCCTAAAATACAGCACAGAACATATTTAGGGAAAGTAAGCTGGAGATGATATTGCAAAATGCACAGGAATTAAGTGTCACACGTTGCACAAGCAAGGAAAGATATTAGTAGGTAATGCAAACAAGCACATGATTTGCAAGTGATAGTTTTGCTTGTAGACAGACTTCAAAATTAATTTTTGGTCTTGGACTCTGTGTTTAAGTATAGTTTAAACCAGAGCCATGAGAATTGTCTTTGGCAAAGGGAACTGAGGAAACAACTCTTGAATTCCAGCAAGCTTGAACTGATGTCTTTGTAGACATCGCCTGTAGATGTTGAATACATCTGACACCCTCACGCTTTGCTAGTGACCACAGATCTTGTTAGCAAGTTGCCTCCTGATACAGAAAAATGGAAGGACTGTATATATGTTCTTGAAATTATTCTGTTTGTGAAGAAATTGTTACATGACAGCAAATGATGCTCTTATTTTAAACTTTATTTTAGATTAGTTGCCTTGTGAAATAAACCTTCCTGTGTAGTCTATAATTTCAGCTTATGGTTTTCTTGCCATATTGTTAGCTAACTTTTATGGAATTTCTTTTTTTTGAAGGGCCAGAACTAAGATAGTGTATTCTATGTACAGTAGAAAACCTGCAAAAGAAGTAAAAAAAGAATTGAAAAAACTAGGAGTCGATTACTACATTCTAGAAGAGTCGTGGTGCGTAAGAAGAACAAAGTGAGTAAAATCTCTGGTTTTCCCATAGGAATACTATGTCACCCAAATACATTCATAGAAAGCAGTTGTTTTGAAATGCTTTATTGAAAGTGCCCAAAAGACTTCAGTCCAGCATCTCCAAGCTCTAAAATGTGTAAGTAATGTTAGTAATGCATCAATAACACTAGTAATGCATTAATAACCCTGTGGTCTTTGTGCTTAGAGAGTTGTGTTTTGTCTATTTTGTAAACTTCACCATTTAAGTATGGAGGGGGTTCACAAATGAAACCAGTTGTAATTCATAGCGCCACAGAGTGGTTGAGGTTGGAAGGGACCTCTGGAGACCAC
Source organism: Rhynchotus rufescens (assembly GCA_032273925.1). Taxonomy (NCBI): domain Eukaryota; kingdom Metazoa; phylum Chordata; class Aves; order Tinamiformes; family Tinamidae; genus Rhynchotus; species Rhynchotus rufescens. Next base: position 11,001 of record JAVCKT010003756.1, read on the forward strand.
CTAGTCCAACGCCCCTGCACCAACAGGGTCACCTACAGCCTGTTGCCCAGGACCATTTCCACATGCCTTTTGACTAACTCTAAGGAAGGAGACTCCACAACTTCTCTGGATAACTTGTTCCAGTGCTCCGTTACCCTCGCACTGAAGAAGGGTTTTCTTATGTTCAGATGGACCTACCTACATTTCTGTTTGTGCTTTTGTCTCATCCTATTACTGGACACCAGTGAGAAGAGTCTGGCCCCATCCTCCTTACACCCTCCCTTCAGATAGTTACACATTGATAAGACCTCCCTTAAGATCTCTTTTTTTCTGCATTAGAAAGAACAAATGCATTTATATAATGAACCCTAATATGATTAATAGGTGCAGAATAAAACATAATTTGAGAATCATAACATTACCATTGTAGAGCGCTGAATGTTTTGTCATGTTTAGACTGTACCTAAGAAAAAGCTATGCCTTTTTTCAGTAATTTCTCATTATAACCTTTAAAAAACGATTCATTCAAGTAACGATTATGTTCTATGTATTTAGAATAAAATGAAATAAATCTATGCTGTTTCTTAGATATTATCTTTGACAAAATGAGGAAATTTTCAGTAATTTTAACTTTGAAAGATAATCTGTAAGAAATTGATATTGTGTTCCTTAATAGTAGAAGATAGAATAGAAGAAGGTGAGAAGATACTTTTTTTTAAAATGTTTTATTTCTTAAGTTTCCTTCGGAAGTTTTGCCAGTGAAAAATTTACCTTCCATTTTGTAGAGGGTTTTAAGGGTTTCTGCCAATGTATGTTGCATAATTTGAGTCATTTTCTAATATATACTGCCTCCTTGAAATGAATCTTCATTGTGTAGCCCTAAAAGCAGACAAATTTTATAGGTCCTAGATGCTGATACTTTTTTCTTGAATTACTAATATAATTATCAATTCTCTACTCTGAGAAGGCTTTGTAGCATGAGAACAAGCATAACATTAGAGAAGGCATAATCAAATGTCCATAGAAAAGTTTATACAACTGAGTTTAAAGAGCTGCATGTTTTCTGACAGCATTTCTTAACTCCTGTTTGCCTATGCAATTGTTTTCTAGGCCTGGTTGCAGTATGCCTGAAATTTGGGATGTGGAAGATCCTGACAATAGTGGCAAAATTCCTCTACGTAACCTTATGATCCAGGATTCGAGACCGTATTTCACCACCGTATTTGAGAACAGCAATTACAAAGTCCTGAAGGTTTCAAAGGAATAACGTCTCAGTGCAAAGAACCATCAGTCTTTCAATTTTTTTAATCTAGTAACTATAAGAATTCTAAATCAGAAATACCTTTTCTACTAAACTTGAAATGGAAAAACGTGTATTTTATTTTTTACCATTTTAAATGAATTCTGATTATAGAAGTATCTTAAACCTAACAGTTTGGATTTCTATTTCAGGGTCAGTCCCTTGAGATTTGCTATGCAAATGGTTATATGTTTGCACATTTTATTTAACACTGATCCAAAAAAAAAAAAAAAAAAAAAGTTGAAAGCAACTGTGGCAAGAAACTCCATCTCAAAACCAATACCATTGTGAAATGGGACTGTCAGAACGTTTTAGCAAAGCCAGATCAGCTGAGAACCAAGGAATGGTGCTATAGCAGCTGGCATTGCATTTCTCATGGCACTACCATTACCCGTCTCTCCTCTAGACGATGTGCTACCTTCCAGAAATTCTTTTACAGTCATGTGATTTCATTAGTCATGTCTGAGAGAAATACATTTCTTCTTTGAGAGGATTAAGAGCGTTGATCGTTTTGGATCACTTAAACATATGCTTTAAGCTTGCTTTGAAAATGGAAAGGTTTGTAAACAACCTTGAAACTTTATCTTTAGACGCATCTTTCTTGAACCTTATTGATAATAAAAGACTAACAAGGGTAATATTTGCAGTGAGCAATAGTTTAGCTTCTCAGTGCTCAAGGATGTTGGCATTCTTAAACATTCAGAAAAAGCTGACATAAAGTAGGTGAATTTTTTTTTAAGGAAAAAGCTTTATTCAGGAAAAATCTGTCATAGCCTTAGGAAGATATTAAAATAAACTCTTCACTGCCTTAACTAGACCTTCAGCGCCTAACTTGGTAAGAACTGACTTTCAAAATTTATGCCCAATTTTCTTTCCCCATCTATTAGATCCCTCCTGCCTGGATTTTATTGTACATCGTTCACCCAGTTTTAGTAATGTAATGCTAATTTCTCAGATAGCTTGAAGGATCTTCAGCTCTAAAGAAAAAATGAAATTTACTGGAGTTGTGATATTAGTCAAATGGTGGTGTGGACGTAATCATTCCACATTAGAATGATTCTGCAGGTTTTTCTTGTTGTTCTGGTGTCAAACTCACCTTATAAAGGGTTTGGAGAATTATTTGTCAATATACTCAGAGCAAGGACTCCCTGTAGTCATTTAACTAACTTGACAAAGTTTTGTATAAATAGCTGTTGGAAGCATTACAGTGATTGTGATTCTGCCATCTAGGACTGCAGCAGTTGAGAGATCCTCTGGATATCATTCACATTTGGTTTTTGTTCAGACATGTCTATTGACACGGCTGGTCTTTTTCAGCCCTGATAACATCCAACAGTATAAGGTGCTATAGAAGTAGCATCTTTCACACCCAAACCAGTAACCATTAAATGAGAACTTAAAATAAAGTAGTACTATAAAAGCTGATCAGTATTCAAAAACTTTTATTTTTTTTTAAATCTGTTTTATTGAGAGAGTGAGGGGAAATGGCTGAAAATGCTTTAGCCTTTTAACTTTTACAGAGTAGATTTTGGAAAAATTTCTATAAGGAAACTCACAAAAAGGGCTTTCAGGAAGTCACTTTTTAAAATGTTAATTGAATTTAAGGAAGCAGAAAAAAATCTTTATATAAACATTGTGACTAGTGTTACAGCACAAAAAGGTACTGTATTTTTATGAGGTTTATGCCAGCTGTTGACATGTACTTATATGTGGTTAAATAAAAAAAATATGTAAAATGTATTCATGTTTCTGATTTAACATTTCTGCCCCTTTTAAACTGATTTATTTGTGGGAATTGGAAAGACTTCTAGTTCTGAGTGCAAAAAATTCTTCAGTGCAGTGGGCACAATCTGAAATTTAGTAATCTCATGTGTAATATTTGTGCCAACTGCAACACTTAGTATGAAGATAAAAGGAGGCACCTTTGTGAGACAAAGATCCTAAGACTTATTCGGTACTGCCTGGCCCTCTGTCATTCTTATGTACTATTTTAAAATATTGTTTTATTTTTGCCTTTTTCAGTTCCACTAAAAGCAGGGAAACTAAATGGGTTTCACTTGCATTTTCCATTAAGATCCACTCTTGAGTCTCACTACAAGATGAGTAAAGAAAACTCCTCAGCAAAAACAAACACATAAGGGGAGGGTTCAAATTTTTTGGAAATTTGTGTTTTTGAAAGCCACTTGGAAATGCCAATTATGGCTTGGGAACTGTGTATTCAAATTGCCCTGTACAGTTTGCATAAAAAATGTTATTTCACCTAAGTTACGAAATGTGAAGGTCTATAGTAGAACAATATATTTTTAAGACAAATGAAAAGCTGCTCCTGTATCATTTCAGCAGCTGGACAAAAGACTTGAAATCTTCTAGTAAGATTACTAAGTAAGAGGCTAGTGATCTTCTGTGTAAGCTTTTTGCTTGTCAGAGTAGGATAACAGATGTGATATAAAAAAAAAAAGGCTTAAATATATAAATATTAAAAAAGAAAATGTTAAGGAATGATTATTCTTAGAGTGACATTAAGGCTGGGGACATAAAATACTAGTAAAACTTGTAAATATGCCATCTGGTCAGTGTGCAGTCATTACCTGGATGGTGAAATCTTAGTGGTTTGTTATACGTATTTCCGAATATAGCTAAATGATACAAGCATTTTAAAGCTATCTGAGTACAAAGTCAAATAGTTTATTGTAATCTACCTTCAACAGAGGTTTAAGCTGATCTGTTTGTTTGGAGGAGATAAGAAGGATTTACTGGGTTGCATACCAGGCTGTAGCCAGGCGGTCCCTAGGAATGGCTTTTAACTGCCTTGGCTGGAACGAACGGAGTTTTGCTAGGTGGAAATGGAAAAGCTGAGGAGAAATACCAAAAGTTAATATAGAGCAATGGAACACAGGAACAGTTTTCCTAAACTTGCTGGAAATAATGATAATGATAATGGTGGAAATACACGATATGACCATGAACACTAACAAAAGTGTGTTAGATGGTATATTAACCTATGAGCATTAGTGCATTGGTCATGCTGTTGTCGACTTCTACATCGAACAGATGCCCCATTGCAGCTGCTAGTGAAATTCCATGGGCTAGATCGCCTATTCCATGATTAACTTAGAGGAAAAAACCCAAGTCATCTGCAAAGTGTTCTCTAAAATCTATAATACTGAGCATTTTTGATTCTGCTTCCAGAAAGGAATGGTTAGATGCTTCAAGTTCTCCAAATTTTAGATTCTTTCCCATCTTATTTGGAGTTTGAATATAGGACAGTTCAGGATTGGTTTATTTTGTTTGCTTATTTTGTTGTTTATGTTGATTTCACTACATAGAACTATACCATTCCTATTAAATAGCGCATATATATGTAGTTCTATTTTCCTCTTAAGAAGGCATAATGTGTTCTATATTATAATTGAACGTAACTGTTCAAATATGTTTTTTTCTGAAGAAGTAACTGTTGCCGAACAGGGGTCAGCAAGCCTTGTTCGCTAGCTGGACTGAGCTGGGGTTGTCCTCACCCCAGGGCCCTGGAGCACCGATACCAGTATGGGGGATGCGGCAAAATGACGATTATTGCGCAGTTCAGTCTGCCTATATACTCCCGTAGGATGCGGAGACTCACCTACTGCCCAATCGGGAGACTAATTTCAAATTTTCGCCTTGTATGGCATGGGGTTATCAGTAA
>JAVCKT010003760.1:0-14598 GCA_032273925.1 Rhynchotus rufescens
ATCAGCTTTTTCACTTTACCAGCAAAGTCATTTTTGTTTTTTTAAAACCTGAACTGATGTAAGTTTTTCCTGTCTTCCTGTAAGTTTTTCCTATTTTCATTCTACATTCAATCCACCAAAGCTAAACCCATTATTTTTCAGGCTTTATTGACAGGATTTCCCTAACCACTGTATAAAACTGCAGTATAATGCACTGTATTCTCACCAGTAATTAAGCATCAAAGACTCCCTGGCATTATAATCTTTTAAATTAGCATCCGAGGAAGCATATTTCTAGAGTAAAAACCTGTGGCCTGACCTCATTTATACTGATACAGTTGATACGTTATTGCAAACTTTGTGAATTTGCTTATGGGTAAGTAATGAAATCTCTTTTAAAATAGAAATGGTCTCAAGTCAAAAAAAAAAAAAATCCAGAGGCACACTCTATACAGAATATCCCAACCTATATATACTAGAGATATTCTAGCCTTATTACTATTAGCATAGTAAGTATTTTTCTTCAGAATTTACACTCCAAAATAATTGTGTTATTAGAAAGCGAGTTTGGTGATTTTGGCATTTCATTCTGTGTCGATGATTCTGTTGTATTTTGAAATGTGAGAAACTTAGCAATGCTGGTTTGACAAACAAAAGAATTATCTGAAAAGGAAAAGCAAAGGTGCAGAAATGAAAGAGGAAACAAAATTGACACTTGAATGCAGGAGTTTTAGTTCTTTATCCAAAAACTCAAGGCCATAATTAGAACCTCCTCAGGATTCAAACTTAACAGGTATCTCCTAAAACAGAAATTGCAATGAGCAATCCATTCTTCCTGCTCCCTTGCAGAGAATAACGTCCTGTATCTATATTTTTCATTAAAGGTCACCTCTATAGTCATTCAGCTCTTCTGTACAGTAGGCTTCCAAGAGGAACTTTACAGGGGAAAGAAGAGCACACTCCGGCACCGAGGAGTTTCAGGTGTAGGATGTCCTGTGTCTGTGTATGTCTGCGTGTGTTAAGCTTGCCCCAAAGGCAATGTGCAGCCTGCCTCCCAAGGCTGCCTTGCAGCCAGAGGCTGGCCCAAGGTGAACCACGCCGGTGGCATCTGCCCTGGGATGATGCTCTTGTAGACACATGAAGTGGCATCGAGTCCCTCCCTGTAAATGAGTCATTTTCTGCAAGTGAACAGTTTGGATGGTAAGGCAGTAATGTACAATTTAATAAAGACTAAGTAATACTGCTCTCATTTATAATGCTAAAGGAACCTTTTCTACAGAAAATAAACTTTGAGGGATTTTTAACAGCTAACCACTTCAAGGTGCTGAGTAGTTTTCTGAGGAACTGAAATCTTTCAATCTGATGGAAATAGGAGATTAGTGTTTCTACATCTGTTGCTCAGGGACGATGGTTGCACAAAGAAATTTTGAGGTTAATGTCAATCCTCACAGTGCAACAACTGTTCAGTGTATCTTGCTCTTCAGGATAAAATAGAAACGTTTGTCCCAAAGACTTTTGTACAATCTGCAAATACATTAAAAAAAGCTTGCACCATTGAAATCAAACAGGGCTTTTGTAAATTGTAGCTATATAAATTTTCTAAATGTCTGAAGACATTGGTCTTCATATGGACATATGGTAACTACAGAAATACCTAAACTGTTTCAAAATCGCTGTTATTTCCTCACTTTTTCTTCTCCTGAATTACTCCTAGATCCCATCAGAAACTAAAGTTGTAAGTAGGTTTGGGTCAACCAAATTTATTTTTATCAGTTAAAAAAGCAAATCATTCTGTGCAAAAGCCCCCAGTCATAAGCAGAGCAGAAAAAAGAGAATCCCACCAGAAACTGCTGCCAGCTCCAGAATTTGCTGTTCTGTAAAACAATGAAACAGTCATGTTAGCATTCCCTCAACTAGAAGAAACATTGATCTCTACAGAAAACAAGGAGAAGAGAGGATGAAATAGCTGGGAAGGAGGAACCAAATAGCTGGTTTCCTGCAATATGTGCAGGAAAATGTATCCTGCAATGAACAAAATTAAATGGGACAGCGAAACTAGTGATACTGTGTTCACTGTTAAATCTCTTCCTAAGAATCCCTCTCATCAATCTCCCTGTGTAGATAACTAGAACTGTACAGAGCAGGCTAAGAAAAGAATGATAAAAACTGAATTTTTGGTTTACTTTACAGTACTTCTTGTACTTCTTTTCTGGAATGGCAAAGATAATGGCTCCTATAGATAGATAATAGATAGTGGCTCCTATCTATAACAGATATAGATAATGGCTCCTCCAGTTTATGTTAAATCAGGGCTCTTTAATTTTGGAGGTTTGATTATAAATTTTCTATCTGCCATAACAGTACGTGCTACATTCTAATTAAAAATATTTTATTTATACTCACAGTACTGGAAATGCTATTGCTTCCATTTTTTGCATTAAAAATCTCAAATCAAAACCTAACTTGCTCTCCTAATACAGGCAAAATACCTATTATTTTGTGGATTGCATGCAGAACTGAGAACTGGAATAAGCTATCCCATATTTAACTCATTCTTTGCCTGAAGATTTTCAACTAAAATATCCATCTTTTGAATGCAACAAAACTGCAATAGAGCTGCTGTAGAGGGAGGCAGCCTACAATATCAGAATTTGTTTTGGAAATTCCGTCACACTGTTTCCGTGGGACTGCAGTGTGAATGTCCCATGAATGTTCATTTCTGCCACCTTCTTCTGCCTCAAATGCCCTTTTACTCTTACACTGCACAGCAGTCCTCAGGGCATGGGCAGACTTTTACCTAATGTGCAGCTTTCCCTCACTGTTTATTTTTACAAAATTTTGTTTTTAATGGAAAAAATAAATCTACCAATATATATACCAACATATGTCTTTTAGAAATAACATACATTCTTTTAAATATGTAAAAGTCTTAAAACGTTTTAAACGGTAAGAAAAAATATTCTTCATGGGCTACCCAGCAAGCTTATATATAGGTAGAAAAATCTACTGAAATTCTCCAAAACTGCAGAGTAAGGTTAATCATATTGCTTTTTGAATATTTATTTCTTTTGAGAAATAGCATAAATAGTTAAAGATATCTTAAAATAATTTAAGAGATCCTCAAATAGCTTGAGAAGATGAGAAAAATTAAAATCAGGAGGAATAATTATTCTTCCCTGTTAAAATTAAGCCGCAGCATATAAAAAAAATGTATTTTCCTCAAGCAAAGATTCAAAACAGCTACTAACACCACGATAGAAATGTTGTATGCAGCTTAAGGTAGACAAGAGCAGGAGAATGTGTGCTCTGTCTTATCTCCCCGAGGCAGATTTTTTGAGGCAGAATGAAAATAATAGGTACTCACCGGTCAACTTTCAAAGTGCTGATTGGTGCCTGAGCATGTGGTAGCCATCCGCAGGAAACTCATCAAAAAGCTGCAGAAACTTCTTCACTTGCAGTGTTTCTATTTATGTGCATCGCGGACCTCCAGTCAGCCAAGTGAGGCATTGAGAATAATGCTCAGAAATTGGTGCGCAGGGGAAACCATCTCAGCGTTGTGGTAGCTCAGAACCCACACACCTTAAAGGAAAGGATCTGTGAGTTGCCCTTGTTTCTTCCTATCTTCTTCTGCTTTCAAAAGGCTTTTAACCAAGGGACTGGCTTGTGTTTCACAGTCTTTTTTGCTCTAACAGATTCCTTATATGACTTAAAATATTTAGGATTGCATGGGATATATGCTAAAGAAAAAGCCAACCACACCTGATGACCTCATGGCGTATAGCAAAAGCCATTCAATGTATTTTCAAACTATTTTTATTCTCTTCTCCATTAACCAAATCAATATAGCCACTGCCAAGCAAATAGACCTTTCTTGATTCATTTCTCTATATATGTTTTTACATTGATAATTTTTGTTTTTATGTAGAGGTAAACAGAATAAACAGAATTTTATTATGTAATTAAACTTAATAAACCAATTCAAATAGTTTCCTAAGTAAATATATTTACTGAGAATTTTGATATCTCCTATTTGATATATTGAGATTTTGTTACCATGAAAATTCTGGTTATGTTTCTGGCAAGACAAGGAGTCAAGCTAATGTCCTCTTGAAACAAATTATAAAAACTTGTTGCCAGAATTATTGACAAATTAATAAAAACAGGTTGTGTTCATTTAAATCAGACAGATAAGTACTTCTGCCTTCTATACATGATTGTTTTCCGTTGCTGTGAAGAAGCAATGTGAAAATAATCTTGGCAATACTATCTGACAGTGCTTTACACTTTCTGATAAAATGACTGTTTCAGTTTCTAACATTGTTCCTTATTGTGCTCAGTATTCACATTGGTTTAGTATTACAGAGCTTTCAAAAGGAGACAGAGCAGCAGGACAGTGAATAAACAGCTACTTAACATTTTCTGTTCCTTCACTATAGCCCTACAGCTGATTGTTTGAATCAGGCGTACGGCTGTATATTCAAATTTCTTCGATTTCCATTAAACTTTATTGTGAGAATAAAGATGGCCAAATGAGCAAGGATAACCATTATGAGGTCTAACTGGTGTAGCACAGTGATATCTGATTGAAAATCCATCTTTTGGTAGACATTTTGCTGTTTATAGGAATCGACGCAAACAGCAACAGAACATTATTTACAGAAATGAAAGCCAAATTCTTCAGGCCTTCTTCAAACTTTGGTGCAAGTGTTCTGCACCAGTCATTTGCAGGTTTAATTTGGGGATGGGGAGAAGGGCCAGCTTTAAAAATCTTGCAGAACCTTTACTTTTCTTTTTCAAGTAAGAATGGCACGAAAGCTTGGAGCACTAATTGGCATATTAATGGACAATGATTCTACTCATTCCTAAAATGGAATATCTCTATTTAGCATTTTAAAATACCGGATCATCCTAAGGATGCTGCAGGTTTACACAGTTTGCTCCATTCTGCTCTATTTCAATAAATAACACACGAAATTTCATGAAGAGGCCTGGAAACTTTTGTGGTTGTGTTCCCTTCATCTGAAGGTAAAAGTCATGAAAAATCTGCTGTATTTTGTGCAATGAAGAGCTAAAATAAAAGCCAAGGGAAATGTCCTCACATATTTTCTCACTCTGCCTTTTAATATGAAATTTAATCCAAGTAGCAATATTTGAAAGCTTTTGACCAATTCTCATTGTTCTTGGCAAATGTGGCAAGCTTGGCTGGCTTTTTAGCCATTTTTCAGATGTTGACTATAGCTATTTTTTCTGACAGCATATAAAAGCCTGCAATAGCATAATTCTTACTCATTTTCTAGTTATAACTAATTATGCTTTTTGCTGCTGGCAGCTTGATATTTTCTTTTCCTTTGTTCATTTTTAAGTTGAACAAAAGCACCCAATTCAAATCTAGCTTAAAGGAGAGTTAGTTTGCTGATATTTTTTAATACTGAGATGTTCCTGTTCTTAGGATAGGCATTTGTGATGTGGATGTACAAATTTTGAATTACAGTCAAGTTTTCTAGTCTAAATTATTCCAAAAGCCTGTTTTTATATATTTTAATCAATATCAGAGATGTCTAGTAATTTGACTAACTTTATTTTTTCCTAGAATTTTGTTTCAAAGAGCACTCACGTCTCCAGTAAAGACCATCATCTAAATTCAGTAGGTATCAACTACCTGAGAAAAATGGCAATGAACAGTGATAAAGTTCATATAAAAGTTGGAATTCTATTTTTTTATGTTCAAATTAGTGGATTTTAAGGCTTCTGGTAAGAAGAAAAAAAACAGGTCAGTTGTTGAAAATGGAAAATAGAGTCATCAGCATAAGAGATAAAGCAACACAATGGCTGACAACTTTGAAGCAGCTTTTAGAATTTGTGAATTCTCCAAGAAAATCTAAAAGCCATGTTTTTTAAAAACATATACATATGTATGACTATATATTTTAAATGTCCATTTTTGGACAAGTTGTTTCACAGACTCATTCGCTCTAGATGTAGTTTTGATAGATTGTCTTCATATTGCATGCTCGGTTTATAAGGCTTTCATCTCAGTTCACAAATTCTCACATAAATACAGATCTATATGTGCAAATCCCATCACTGAGGTCACAGATGGTGATGGCAGAACAGCACGTGCATAAATGAAAACTTATTATAAATAAATGGAGATTTCATTAAGGCTATTTTTGAAAATGACGGAGCTACACACTTTCTAGTGCTGGGCATAATAATCATTATGTCTTGGTACAGACTATTAGTGTCAAAATTGTCAAATTTTCCTGCCTTAAAAATAGATGGTATCTGAAATTAAGTTTTTTCCTTGTTTAGCAAAAAGCAATATTACCAAGCTAACAATATGTCTGCTCCAGGTAATTCTTTACTTCTGATTTGAAAAGGAACCATTGCTTATAAATATAAATAAATAAATAAATAAACATAAATAAATTGAGTCCTCAATCTACAAATAGATGCATCTAGATTTTTAAGACCCTAGATAATTAATATATTTACTTTCTTTTCACAGACTTACTTGAAGATTTTGCACTTCCTTGATTTCAGAAATCATGAGCAGAGAGTAAGTACTGTATACTTGGATATTTGCCAACCTCTGGAATTCTTTAAGCTGTTATTGTGTATGATGATTGATGTTATTTTATGTTTCACTTGTTCTAAAGTTTATGTGATACTCTCGTAGTCTTTCCATATCTTCTATAATCTGTTACTGCCATTGTCCTGTCTGAAACTGTCGGCTCCTGCTCCACCTACTTGTTCTAAAATAACACATCTAGGAAGATTTCTAAAGGGTGCCCTTAATTCCACTACTCTTACCTAAGGTCTTCAGTGTATAAACCTCCTTGGTCTTTCCAGCAGAGTATTTCAGGATATTTTTTTTTTAGATCACTACTTTTATCACTCTCCTCTCTGCTCTACTGCACAACTAACAGCATATTGACTGCCTGGAAGTGCTATGTGCTACATCAGGATTCAACAGCACATACATAAAGGAAGTATTCAGTATTGAAATTTGTTGGGATTTATCTTTTGGAGACAAATTCAGTCATAAGGAACAGAGCAATACAGTGGCAGAAGCCTATTTTTTTATTTTAATATATGTCTTAGACTCTTGAGTAAGCCTTGTAATAAAGAACTCCCAGAAAATAATTAGGGCAATCAGCATGAGTAAGTATGAATCTGAGTTTTCTCATAGCTTAACCTCCCTCCTCATTTATTTTTCTCTTGGTCTACTTCACTACTCTCCTCTCCTTGCAAGAGTTTGTCCGTGTTTCCTCCTGTGCTCCCACCTACAGGAGACACCACTGAGGACTTTTGTTGCTTTAAGAGCTTCTCTGACTACTGAAAATGATTATTTAACAGTTGGAAAAACTTTCATGTGTTGTAATGGATGAATGGACGAACCTTACATAGGTAGCACAAATTCTACTACACTGCAGCACCTTCTTGCTATTCTTACCCCATTCTCTTAACAGCCTCATGGCCAGAAGGTTATTGCATATCTGTACATTCTTTAATGTATTTGCTATTGCCAGTGAGGTGTGAATGTATGTGTTTGGATGAAGGAATCCATTCTGTGACCTTTGCAGAGCTGTTCAGGGGGCAGTGATAGCTGAACATCAATAATTTTGCTCAAAGTTCTAAGTTTTGAACCCATAAGAAACATCCCCTAATCAGTTCTTTTTTTTTCCAAGGAGAAACCACTTTTTTTTGTTGCTGTTGTTATGTCTGTTGGCTTCAGAACAGAACTGAAATTCACAGGAAACAGCCATGTAATTTCTTAGTTACAAGCTCGCAAAACCCTTTGATGGAAGTATGTTACAGAGGCTAAGACTGAAGTCCTATCTCGAAAGGCTTCATTTTCAGCAAAAATGTTTGATTTGGGCTCTGACAATCATTTATCTAAGCTCAATTGCACCAGTCTGGATCACCTCATGACAACTGCACAAAGAACAGGGAGAACTGGAATCTCCACTCACCTCCACATTAGAAATTGTGAGAATCTCTGAAAAGCATCTTCGCAATAAAGGAACTCAGTCTGTTCTTCATTAAACTGGTCTGAGTACGAGCTGCAGCTCAAAAGCCCTCAGAACTTCACCATCAGTAGATTTTATGCTGTCATATACTTACTGTTTTAAATGGCTGATTTTTATAAGAAAATATTAAATTGCAAACTTGGGTTTGGAATTTGTGATTGTTGGTTTTAGGCACTCCAGACACCAAGAAAAAGTTATTGTAGAAATAGATCCTACAGCTACCAGATTGTGTAAAAAATAGCTTAAACTAAGGTTAAAGCTTAATACCAACAGTAATGTAATTGCAGCAGCTCACTGCTCAATAAAACTAACCACCTGAGTGTTCATCCAGATGAGCAAGCAAGGTTTGTAGCTCTCCATTTATAATTAGCTTCATTAGATCCACCTGGGCAAAAGCCACTGCTGTAACAAAATTAGAAATACACATTCAAGGTTTATGCAGGTGGTGGAGGATGGACTTGTGGATGTGTGAAATTGTTAAGATAATAATTTAGCACAAATACATGTTCTGACTTCTGAATTTCTGACAACTTTTTACAGTCCATGAGAAATTGCTGTATAATAGCCAGTATCAGTTCCTTTTGTCTGAAAAACGATTCCTATACCACACTTTCAGTTTCATCTTGTTCTGCTCTGTACTTGTATTTTGTTCAGCTGGAGGAAGGGAGAAATTTGCACTCTCAATGCCTACCTAACTAAAAGATTGCATAAACATTTATTTTCTAAGCTATCAGAAAACACAGGTTACAGAAAGTTAGACTTTCTCAGGACACTGGACTTAGGAACAAGACAAGGTAAATCTGACTTCAGAATTAAGAACAACTGCTGAGTTATTGTCAGAACTATCAGATATATACATAGTATATATACATTGTATATACATAGTTTTGGAAGGCTTATAAACAAGTATATAGATAGTCAACTCTCTATTGTAGCTTAGCTACATTTTTGAGTTTGACTCATCAGTGGCAGCTCCCATACTACATAAGTATTTAATTTTGAAGGAGATTAAAAAAATATATGATAATGTATGAATACACAGATGCTAGGATTTTATAAATGCAGAAATTCAGTAATCACTGATCATATTACTTCTATCCCTGAACCTCCTGGCAATAAATCACGTTCCTGTGAATGTGACCAGTATTTTTTTTTTGGAGAAACCTCACATATGTAAGGTCACTTCACAATTGTAACATCAGAGTTATAGTCAATAAAAACCACTACTACTACTATTACAGAAAAAGTGATATGCATTTTTTTTCTTATTACAAGACAAAGGCATTTATTCTAGTGTAGAACTCAATAGAAGTAGATGCCTAAATACCTTTAAACCTGTGAACCTAAAACTCTATTAATAAAGTTCACTTTTCTTTTTCATCCTCAAGGAAAGACATTCCTAAAATCTCTAAAAGCCTTGCCACTGTCAGTCCTCTACCACAAAGAGCAAAAGCATAACCCAATTTTATTGATATTTTTAAACTAATACTGAAAAGGAAGCAATATCTGGTTTCATACAGCATAAAAGAACACCAAAGAGAGCAGTCAATCTTTGCAGCATCTATGTCCACATATTGTCCGTTTATGGGTGCAGTAAAGAAATGGACTTAAAACGCGTTTCTGAAGCAGTAAAGTCATCCCCTTTCATTTCCTATTTCATTTTCTCATAAAGCTGACCAGAGTGAAACAGGCAAAAGAACATTAGCTAGCATTATGCTCTTCAAGTTCTTATAACAGCAATTGCATATATCACTTTAAAACTGTATTTTTTTTAAGCAAAGGAGTTGCCCCCAAGGCTTTAGTCCTAAAATCACCCTTGTCAGATGAAACCCCTTTCAGTTTCAGCTTCGGGCCCTGCTGTGGTTTTTTTTTGAAGTGCTCACAGGTAGAGGCAGCTGGACAGAAAAAGCCCTGCTGTTTTAAGCCAAAGAGCTTGCACCCAGAGAGCTACTTGCTGCTTGTACTGAAAAAAACTCCTGCCCAGCAGCAGCCAGAGGTATTCAAATAAGAGGATGATACATACACTTAGAAAGGTTTAAACTGATTAAATGACATTTTGCATGAGAAAGAGGCTCAAATTTAAGCTCAGGTCTTTACATCTAACTGTCACCTGTCTATAAACAGATTTTAAGCCTGTGTTTTGAAGCTGTTGACTTACCTTTGAGAATAGATTTATGAGAATAGATTTTCAACTACTCCTGAGCCTGGTATCACCTGCCTTTGAAGCAGACACAAAGATAGTTCTCTACAATGAGAAGCAAGTCTTTAAGTCAAGTTCCAACTAAGCTACTAGCAACTTTAAAGCCTGTGTTTTAAGACCGCAGGTTTCTTTGTCTACAGAGAGGAGCTTCAACCCCAGCTGTGAGTGCTTCAAAGGCATAGGTCCTACAGCTGGAACTGAAGCTAGAATTGAGATGCCAGCTTCAATACAAAGCAGATATTAGGATTCAAAGATTTCCATCATCAGGCATGTAAATATATGTATTTTTATCAACTAGAAGTGATTTATAACATTAATTTGCAATTTTAAAACAACTTTTATCAAGAAATATAACCATGCTCTATAGTATTACTTAGCGAATATTTTAGTCCTGGTGAATTATTTGCATTTGTTGCAGGCCTGTTTTCCAAAGGATCACAAGCATGCCTCCTGTAGTTCTGTAAGGTACTGAAAGTAAAATTTGTCTTTATTAGCATGTCAGGTAGAGCAGTTCCTAAGATCAGTGAAGGCCTCTGAAATATTTATGCAATATACTGAGGGTTTATTTCACAGCCTGCTCAAATACGGAGTTCACTGTAGAAAAGCTAGTGCTGTCTTACAGAGATAAATCATTATTCTCCTAATTTTGTTCAAAAGTAATGAATACACTGCATGCAACCAGATTGTTACCTAAAGGGGAAAAGCAGAGCAATATCACGGCTTTTGTCACTATATAAAGAATGGCAAGGAGGGTAAGAAGGAACTCCTCACCACAGAGATACTGCATTCAAGGGAAGATCTGTGCCCCCGAAAAAGACTTTATGCGACTGTTAAAAAAAAAAAAAAAAGTTCCCTATGACACATTTTTAGTTGTTTTTTGCTAGATTAATCCATAGACCTATATTTCATGCGTGGTCCACTGCTCTGTAGTTTTGCCATTTTCCTCCTCTTTGTGAATCTAGAGTGTAAATACAGCATCTCGGCCTGGGCAAATGACACATAAAGAAAAACTCTCTGCATGAGGTATCAAGCCAGCAGGAGTGAATATCTTAAGAATAGCACCATAGGCTTTTGTTTGGTTGTGCTTTCCATTTTTTTTTTTCAGTTACCTTTTTTTTCTTCTCTGAAATGTAGCTCTACTTTAAATTTAGAGTTTGCCCTTTTATTTTTAATGAAAACACTAAGTCAATAATTTACAACCTTGCTGACTGAAAGACTCTGGAAAAAAAAAACTTCCTAAGATTTCTCTAAAGTAGTGAAGTAGCTTTGTTTTACTTATTTTCATTATTTGGTGAGGAAAATACTCTGGAAATACTCTGGAAAATACTCTAAATAAAGACAATAATTTGTCTTTATTTACACATTTCATCTTCTTCAGAAACAAAATGATAAAAAAGGACAAAAAGTAGAAAATAGTCAAAGTCAGGAGGAAGGCTAAATTTAGCTGGAAACATCTCCATGCTTCCTAGGGCTTATTTATATATACCCTTTACACTTTCCATTTCCCTCCTTCTTCCTCTGAGAAGAAAGGAATACTCTGTTTTCCTAGTCCTTTATAAGAAACAGTACAGGACCTACTGTCAATTAAACTGCTCTGTGCAATTGACTTTAAAGAGTATCTCTTACTCCATAATAGAGCTTACATTTTGTCCACAGTTACAAAGCTTTTTCTGACTTTTCAACAGAGCAGAACAATCTATTTTCTTGCCTTCTGTTTCTGGGACTGTTTTTTTGCTTATTACTCTGATTCTTAGAATAATAGAGAACTATGGAGCAGATATAATGCTGTAATTAACTAGACTGGCTCTGCTGATGTTACTGACCTTGTGTGTATAAACCCAAGTGAGTTCTGAGTAGCCACAAAGCCACATGAGTGAAATACAGCTCTGTTCACCTCATAGCCACCTGCTAAGGTATGTTAAATTTCCCAGTTAACGTTTTCAAGTAAAGCACTGCCTTGAGATGCTGGAAAATGCTTTTCTGCATGGTGCATGATTAGGGGAGCAAGCAGAAATGATAAAACTCTTATGCTAAAACGTTAGTTTTATTTAACTGTGTCACAACAGAAATGCTTGTAATGTTGATTACTCTTGTCTTTTCATAATATGATACTTGTTTTGTTCTAATTCTTCATGCTGAGCATCTTATGTACAGCTAACATAACTATAATCTACATTAGGGAATAATGGAAAGTTCAAAGCCATTATGCATCTTCCTACTCTAGGCTGCAAAGTCCTACTCATGTAAGTTGTAATCGCTTTATTAAGGTGAGCATTCTAACATCTGCTATAATATCTGATGTTCCTGCAGTTTTGATCTGAACACATTCATGATTCTCTTCTTGACTTCATCTCATCCGCTTTTCTTCGTATTCTAGACATTTTTATTTAAAAAAAAAAGTTATGCTTAAAATTTGGCCCCTCAATTTAAGTGGAGACTATTAAATGAAGTTTTATGTTGTTAAGGTGCTGATGCCAGCTCTGACCACTGAGAAAGCAAAACAGATACCCTTACTGGAAGCATGAAGCTTAAAGCAGGCATCAGCCTTTCATCCTTTAGCTTAACTTCTGATTTCAGTTTTTACAGGGAACAATAATCTATTTCTATTTTTAGAAATGGAAGATATTTCGTACAAAGGATCAAAAATGTGAAATTGGAGACAATAGGGAGTTAATCACTCAAAGGAATCAAAGCAATAAGCTGTTGGGTCAACGTTAGCGTTTTCTTTTATAATTGTGCTATTGACAGACAAGTATTCAAGAGTCTCTGGCTAGACACTATACCTACACAGAAATAACTTGAGATGAAGAGAGTTAATAAGTGTGAACCCACTGGGTAATGGTTGGGCTGTGAAGGTAGGATTGTAGATGGTTGTTTAAACTGGGAGTACAACCAGATCTAGGCCTCAAGATTGAAAATGAAGGAGCAAAACAATTTGTTACACAATTCTGCAAGGCAGCAAGGAGGATGGAGACTGCTGCTTGCTTGAACAGAAGGTTTAGGTTTGTTCTGGGCTATGTTGGAATTAGTATTAGGATTGGAATTTATATAAAGTTCTCTGATTTTAAGAACTGAAAAGATCACTGTATTCCTGAATGTTAATGAGACCTACAGGGCTTGTGACAGGACTTTGCAGATGAATACGTTTTGTTGAGGTACAAGTACATATGGGGCAAAGATGGGGAATTAGACTAGCAGTCACTGAACTTAGTACACAGGAGGGTTTGACTGGACCTGGAGAGTTCATTTGAGGGCTCCCAAAGCGGATGTTAGGGAGCAGTGAGTGCCAGCTGCTCCCGAAGAGGATGAGGAGCTGGGAGCTGTGCATGCTACCCCTCGCAGGGCAGGGGCGCCTTGTTATCCAGGGGGGCCTTGTTACCCCACAAACCTGAGCACTGCAAGCAGGGCAGGCATGGGGACAGCAACCTGGTTCAGCCAGGAGTCTGGATCTTACTAGTATATTTTTGAAGCTGAAAACAAAGCAACTTTTGAAATCTAAGTGTTATGTTATCCTAGGTGAAAATTTGGCCAGTTTTCCACAGTTTTTTTCTTAGGTCTCTTGCAGACGCCATACCAGTAAATCTAGCCTAGATACAGAAGTATTCACCTAATTCTGCTAACAGCATTTTGAAGAACATTGTTAAGGACATGTGGCAAACCATACACTAACACTATGGCTGTGGGTTAGGCCAAAGTTTCAGGGTCCTATGGACTCAGAGAGTATAGATGAGTCTGCAGTCACAACAGGGACATTTTGAACAAAAAATTAAAAACATCAAGAAGTTGCCTCTTTTATTCTCACATGTCTTTAAATGAAGTCCTGTTTTCTTCAGGTAGGGAAGGAAGAAGTAGGTCATAAAACTACATCTCAAGAGAAACACATTCAGCTCTCTGTTTAATGATGTTTTTATATGAGATTCACAAAGCAATTTAGACTGCCTACTTTTTAAAGTATCTAACCTTTTAGGTAACTATTTTTCCTATTCTCTAAATTGTAGTATTGCCTTTCCTGCACACGTGCACAGTATTTGAAGGACCTTGAAGATTTGCTCCAGGTCGCTTAACTCTAGTAATTTGGACAGCATCTGCCTAATCTTGAGACCGTTGTTATTGTTGCTTTTTATGTTGCTTCATTTTCCCATTTTCTCATTTTAACACCCACAAGCTGCTAAATCTAGGCTTCCTGTAGGGACATGATAAAAATTGAGGGTGCGCATCCTTTTTATCATAATAGGCATTATAAAAATATTTAAAAGACAACAGTACTACAGGATTGCAAAGTGGATTATTATAAGCTACTTTTTATTATGTTAATTCATAGAATCATAGAATCATAGAATGCCCAAGGTTGGAAGGGACCTCAGAGGTCATCGAGTCCAACCCCCC
>JAVCKT010003761.1:0-35530 GCA_032273925.1 Rhynchotus rufescens
AAGCAGGCTGGAGAGGCAATTGTCCCCTCACAGCAACGGGTTGATGAGAAGAGACTTTTGGAGGGCCCTGGCCCGACTTCTGGGCTGACTCCAAAGCTAAATTGGACTCCAAAGCTAGGTCTGATTGCTCGGGACCTTGTTCAGGCAAGTTCTGAACCTCTCCAAGAGTGGAGATTTCCCAGGCTCTTCGGTCACCTGTTCACTGGCCTTGAGGAAATATATTTTCAGAATTTCTTAAGTTGCGAAGTTATGTCCGTTGCCTCCTGCCCTCTTGCAGTGCTACTCTAAGTCTCTAGCTCCATTCTCTTTATAATCACCCCGTCACCAGCAGCAGCTATTACACCCCACTCAATCCGACTGGGATAGAGACTGACAGACACATAGGCCGCATTTACTTAGGAAAGCCCTCTAAAAATCTGGGTGCGTTACTGCTCTTAGGTTTCCCCTAGCGCTTTTTCAGACCGAGCAGAGTCAGATTCCTCTGCGTTTCCATGCACAGCGTGTGCTCTGGCCCTTGGTGCTCTGTACAGGCGCTCCGCTGGACTCTGGCCAGTTTGCTCACATTTCTTTTGTGCTGAGGAACCTCTAGCGAACCGAGCGTGCCAGACACAACTTTATCAGTGCTGTACAGAGGGGAACACACACTTATCTCGACCTGTTGAGTTTTGTTTGTGCAGGCAGCCTGTGGTTAGCTTCAGTGCACTGCTGGCCCATGTACAACCCGCAGTCAGCCAGAATCCTGAGGTGCTTCTCTGCAGAGCTGCTCTTTAGTTGGTTGGTTCCCAGCCTGTAGTGGTGCAAAGGATTCTTCCGTCTTGGGCGCAGTTCTGGCAATTTGGTTATTATGTGGTTGTGGGCTGTGATCTTGTGCTGGACACAGGTGTTGACAAGCATTCATTTTACTTTAAACGATTTTTTATTTCTCGTGTCCTCTGTTTCTTGCCCGTGGTTTGCATCGTGACAAAGGTGGAGATCTGGAGGAGGAAGAGGAAGTGGTCTTGAAAAAAGAAAAAAAGAGTTGCAGCATGTAATGGGGAATACAGCAGAAGATTGCAAACATCCAGGAAGTGGAATACATAAAGAATGGAGTGAATGAAGGAATGGTCTGGCAGAAACCTTGCCGGGTTAAAAAACAAACAAACAAATGCAATGTCTTGCACTTGAGATATAAAAAAAAAAAAAAAAAGTGATTGCAAAAAAAGAAGTAGGCAGATTCATAGTTACACAGTGAAACAAGAGGTATTGGTTCCAAGTTACTGCAAAGGAGATTTAAACTGGACAGAAGGGTGGTTTGTCTTGGGAACAGGTGCTTAGAGAGACTGGGAATCTCCATCCTTGGAGGTATGAATACGTCCTCTGTACAAGGCTCTGATCAAATTGCTCTGGCTTTTAGAGTTAGTTCTGCTGCATGTGGGGAGCTGGAGCAGAGACCTTCACAGGTCCCTTCTCACCTAAATCTTTCTGTGTATCTACAGAAGTTAAGAAAAATGGAAATTAAGAGTAAGCAGTGCAGTAAGGAAATGCACAAAGAAGGGCAGATATTGACCTCTATGAGTCCTTTGAGGGCATATTTAGAATAGCAGAGATGTGGAGTGTCAGGCTTAGATGGTCATTTTGCAGAAGCAGGGGTTTAAAAACCCTCCTAGATATCTGAGTACCTCAGTTTACCGTGTTTGTTCACCTTAATTGGTCATGGTTAACCAAGCTTTTTTTTTGCAAAGGTTAAGAACTAACTGAATAACATCTATCAGTTTTGTGCTTCATTTCATGTTTATGTTTTTAGTTTGTTTTCCTAAGTAAACGAGGCAAATATGAGCATATTTACTGTCAGTATTTTTCCTAGTCAGATTTGCCAAGGAATGAACATCTCAAAGGTACCATATTCATTCAAGTTTCATGAAAAGAAAGTCCTGTAGACACTGTCACTGAGAGAATCCATTTCATATTCAATCTTTCTCTCCTATCTGATAAAATGAAACTAACTAACAGATTTGGCACTTCTTGGGGGATTACAGTCTCTTAAAATCTATCCTGCTGTACTTCGCTGTTCTCTGACATTCTTATAATTTCATTAAAGTGATGAGAAAATTCATGTAAAAAAGATAATTGAGGGCAGTTAAGTATTAAGAAACAGATATGACTTCTGGCTCAGTAAGTCTCTTAAACTTTAGTTCACTAGAAAATCATAGAATCATAATGGTTGGAAAAGACCTTCAAGACTGAGTCCAATCTTAAGCCCTTCAATACCCTCCCTGCTAAACCGTGCCCCCAAGTGCCTTATCTACATGTTTCTTGAACACTGCCAGGAATGGTGACTCTACCACTTCCTTGACAGCCTGTTTCAATACTTAAAAACTCTTTCCATGTAGAAACTTTTCCTAATGTCTAACCTGAACCTCCCCTGGCGCAACTTGAGGTCATTTCCTCTTGTCCTATCAGTAGTTATTTTGGAGAAGATATTGAGGAGGACTGGCCCCAACTCTGACCCTTGGGGAACACCGCTTGTGACTGGTTGCCAGCTGGGTTTGACTCCATTCATCACCACTCTCTGGGCTTGGCCATCCAGCCAATTTCTCACCCAATGAAGAGTCCACCTGTGTAAGCCATGAACTGGCAGCTTCTGCAGGAGAAGGCAGTGGGAGACTGTGTCAAAGCCCTTCCTGAGGTCTAAGTAAACCATGTCCACAGCCTGTCCCTCATCCACTAGGTGGATCACAGTCACAGAAGGAGATCAGGGTTAGTCAGCCAGGACCTACCTTTCATGAACCCATTTTAGCTGGGCCTGTTCCCCTGGTTGTCACACGTGTGCTCTGTGATCCCCCTCAAGACGATCTGCTCCATAACGTTCCCTGATACCAAGGTCAGGCTGACAGGCCTGTAGTGCCCCAGATCCTCCATCTGACCCTTCTTGTAGGTGGGTGTCACATTGGCCAGTCTCCAGTCATCTGGGACCTGCCTGTTTGACCAGGACCACTGACAGATGATGGAGAGTGGCTTGACAAGCCCTTCTGTCAACTCCCTGAGAACCCTTGGGTGGATCCCATATGGCTCCATAGATTTGTGAGTATCCAAGTGGAGTAACAGGTCACTGCCTGTTTCCTCCTGAAATATGGGGGTTTATTCTGCAATCTAGAGGTGTCTTCCAGCTCAGGTGGCCAAGTACTTTGAGGAGAATTGATCTGGGTGTTATGGATGGAGACAAAGAAGGCATTAAGTACCTCAGCCTTATCAGTTACAGTGTTCCCCATGGCATCCAGTAAAGGTCAGGGATTCTCTTTGATCCTCCTCTTCTTGTTAATGTTTTTGTAGAAACAGTTTTTGTTGGCTTTTACAGCAGTGGCCCAGTTGATTGCCATTTGAGCTTTTGCATTTGTAATTTCCTCTCTGTATAAACCTGTGACGTCCTTGTACTCTTCCTACGTTGCCTGCTCCACCTTCAAAAGGTGGTAACCCCCTTTTTTTTTTCTCCTGGAGTCTCAACAATAGTCGCCTATTCAGCCACGCCAACCTTTTTCCCCTCAAAAAATGCCAGAATATCCCAAAGAAAGATCACCATATTTTTGCTCCTTTCTTAAACTCCTCCTTAAATCTCCAAATATGGCTTCCCCTACCTTTTCCTCTTCCCTTGCCTCTATGTCTTGCCTTTCCTCTCTCCTTCCCCTACCCCTTCTGCTTCTCCTTTTCCATCCCCTTCTCCTCTTTCCACTTTCCATTTCCCTTTCCTTCTACTCCACAACATGGTGGCCAATGGCCTTGTTATGAAGGTCAAACTGGAACTTGGAAGAAGTCAAGTCAGTCTTGGCAGGCCTTACCTTTTTACCTTTCCTCTGGCCATTTGTATTGTGTTTGCGATAGAACCACGGCAGTCTCTTTCATGTGGTTCCTCCTGAGTTCCTGTTCTCAGCACTCTATCCTGAGGTGGCATCAAAAGAGGGAGTTGGAGACTATCTGCTGCAATGGGTGAAGTTCTGGTATAGTTCAATCAGGTTCCTGAAAAGCTCAGGGAACAAATCCGTGAAACACTCCTTTTGCTCACAGAGTAACTTATTTGAAATGTCCACTGTTTGTAAAATAAACAAAAATATACAGTACCATTTAAATTGTGGTCAGTTAACCACATGTATAGCAAAAGAAAGGGCATGTGAGCAGTTAGACTTTTCTTGTTTCATTCTGTAATTTACTGCTGTTAGTGAAGGATTTAGGAAGCAACATCTGCTCCTAAGATTCTTTTACAGTTTTCCTTGCAAAATTCTGTATTCGATTGCTTGTAACTTTGCTAGATTAGGTGAAATGCTAAAGTTTCTGCAAATTTTATTTTAATCAAACATATTCAAGTTGTTCACATATTTTTTTCCATGGACCGCAGCAGGACATGACCCCAGATAGTTCAAGAGCTTCTTTGGGACTTTCAAGCAATCTTCTTCCAGAATCCACTTCTTCCAGGTATCCAGGATCTTCTTCCAGGTAGAATCCGCTTCTACCTGGCAATCATTGGAGCATAGCTTGTTTCAAATGCCAGTCAGTGTGAGAAGAGACAAATGTGGGTTACTGAGGGGCAGAGGGACTAACTGGAGCTGGGGGTGGAATTTAGGGTTGAAAATTATCAGGAAGGAGAATCCTGGAAAAGCAAGAGTCAGGCTAGGATTAAATCCAACTGAAGTCTGCAACTGCAAGTCAGTAAGACAGACAAGCACACAAAGACACCTAGTGGGCAGAGAAAGAGACCCAACTAATAAGAAATGGAGACAGAGGTGACTGCTTGGGAAAACAAGCTGGGGCACACATGAAAATGAACTTTCATCAGAAATATAAGTAGAAGTAGCTGGATCCAGTAGAGATAATGAAATGAGATGGGTGAGGAAGTAGGGCAAAGCAACGACGGGTACAGACAGGACTTAGTGGGCATTTGAGATGGGAAGAGAATTGTATATATGAAAACAATGTGTCATTACTTTATGGAAAATGCAAATAAATGTGAGGTTAGAGTTTTTTTTTTTTTTTTTTTTTTTTGGTTTTCCAGACATCACTGACTCCATCCCTCATTCCCCAATATTAGAGAGTTTTAGTATCCCCAGTTTATAGTGGAAGGATTTGGACACAATTGCTATGAATTGATTTGGGGTACCTACCCGAGACATTCAGCAGCATATTTTTAAGGGAGCTCGGCGTTATGTATGTTTGGATTAGAGCTCCCCCAATTTCCATTTTGTAGCCATGGATGTTTAACATGTCTGCAAATCACTCTCCAAGCCCTTCGCCAGCTGCCTTTAGAAGAGCCAGAGCTCGTAACCGTTGAGGGACTTGCCCAGAATCGCACTCTATTATCCCTGTGGCGGAAAGAGCAGTCCAATGCAGTTCCCCAACATAGCAGTCAGCTACGTGGGAATCCATCCTTGCCCGTGTGAAAGAGCTGGCCGCCCAGCACCGTTTCCAGCTTCTGGAAGCGCTTCCAGCTCCTGAGCAGGACTCATCAGCCTCCTTCAGGCCCAAGGGTTTTGTCCTGCAACACAGAGGCGAGCGGATCTCTGCTGCCATCTCTCAGTAACTCCAGGAATAGGTGGAACAAGCAGAGGTCGGTTTCAGGGTTAAAGTCCAAGTCACTGCCAACTTATTTTGTGGGTTTTGGTTATTTTCAGGTTTGGGGAAACAGGCAAGAGAACATTATCCCATTTGCTACCACCATAGAAGTTACAAAACTGTACTTAATATACACTGTCCAGCAGCTCTGCTGTAACTGGCAAATAAAGATAGTTTTTCTTGAGTAAGACTTAGTAATTTTTCATTTCCATGTGTCCAAACTGCCTCTTACAAATTACTGGGCCTGCTGCAGAAATACCTCATTCCTCTCATAGGTGCTTCTCAGCTGCCATGGTTTACAGCCTTGTGCTTTAAGGTAAAATAATAATAAAATAAATTACTCTAAAGAGATCAAACTCTAAACGGCTCCTGGTAGTTGATGGCTAGCGAAGCCATGAGCAATGAGAATGGATATCTCTGATGATGCGACTGGGAAGATGCAGTGGTAGAATCAAATTACCTCAAGATGAGATACAACCATTTGGGGTGTGTACAACCATACATCCATATGTGCTCATCATCTATAGGTAAAGGGCCTCCATGAGAGCAATGCTGCAATTGCATTTTGTAGGATGCTGCTGCATTGGGAAGCCGGGAGGGAGCTCCCATCTCAGTGCGGTGCAGGGCATGGTGTGAAACGGCCTCAAGCCCCGAGTTTGCTGGGAGCTCGTGGCAACTTCCCGTTCAGATTTCAGGCTGGAGGGAGTAAAAGCAGTGAGTGAACTGTGGTGAAGCCCCCCTTGTAGAGCACCCAGGGGATCACGCAGTGGGGTTTGGCTGCCCAGCCTCTAAAACCGACCACTGACGGAAGAACAGGCCTCATTGACAGGAGCAAGGCAGGGAAGGGCGGTGGGAAAGGAACCCTCTAGGTCATCCTGTTGGGAGAAAGGGAATCAGGAATTACTGCCAAGATCCTGGTGGAGCTGATGTTTGACTTGCTACTTAATCATCCCTCGTGTCCTCCTGATGGACCTCACTTAGTTACGGCTTTTTAGTTAGTTATTAGTTTTAGTAATTGTACTGTTTTCAATAATTAAATATTAAAAATTAATATTTTTAATAATTGTTCTGACACAGCGTTTCCGAAGAAAAAGAAGTGTGGTGCTTTTATTTATTTATTATTTATTTATTTTCCCAGCTTCCTGGGGGAAGACAAGCCAGTCAAACCTGTTTTAGATGGTAATTTTGTGAAAATCTGAACGTTGCTGCTTATCATAACAGCTGGCAGAAGGGTTACAGCTGCACAGTTCTGATGCATCTGAAGAAAAGGTTTGTCTTGTGCAATGAAGGAGGCGGGGCACTTTGGGAAAAGTATTATGTGGTCATGTAATTAAGGAATTTAATGGAATGCGGGTGCCTCGGATCAGAATTATATTGCACTGGCAACTTATCAGAATTATATCATGTGTTAACATTACTTGCATGATTTTACCACCTTTAAATTGTTATTTTAATATATTTCCTGTGCATAGTTTCAGTGCATTATAAAATCTATTACTAGATTTTTCATCTTATGAATTATTAAAACAATATGGATGTAGGCAGGTGCAAACAAATACTGTATGTTTATTTGCTGTAAATATATACATCAATATGATTCGTTTTCTGCATAAATAATAAACATGATGCAAATGCTAATAAAATGCAGTTACCGTTTTTAAGAAAAACTCCAGCATTATTTTTTCCTAATTAATAGGTAGATGTCTTCTAAAGAATTATTAATATTCACACACATATTAAGTTACCACTGCTGCAGGCCAGTTGAATCCAGTTTACACAGAAATATGCTATTCCATGGTGATGAAATAGCAGGCACGGTGTCAGCACCCACTCATTCTACTGCTGCACCCTAAACTTGAAATTTTTTTGGCAGAGTCTTTGCTTCATCCAGTCCAGAGGAGGAGGTATCTCCCTGTGATGGGTCCTCAGTCTTTCATCAATTTGTTTTCTTTGCTTTCAAAGCTCCAGTTAGAAACATCCTACTGTGCTCCCAAGAAGCATCAGAGAGCGTGAGATGACACGTTTTTTGTTTGTTTTCTCATCTCTTTCCATACTCAGTTTGGCAAAGAAAACAGCCAAGGTATATTCTTCAAGTAAAGACTTTTATCCTGGCTGCAATTAAGTCGGTTATGATTCATCTGTAGGTGTTTCTCTGCCGTGGCAACATAAAGGAGTCTTTCACTTGAGCTTTGCTAACACGCTTCGCCTATGGCCTGTCCAAACTTGAATCACTTTTCCCAGCCAAAACAGGCTCTGGGGCATCTGTGGTGCCTGTAAAAGGCCAAGGTGCCAGTGGGGTTTTACATCTTCATTTATATTCAGTCTCAGTAGAGCTGACTTGTGAGGAGCAGGAAGGGTTTCCTGAAGTGTTGCTGGTGGGGCTTTTTGTTTCTACTGGAGTATTTTGGCCTTGGCTTGGGGGCACTGGTTGCATTACCTGGCACATGTCTTGAAACTCCTTTCCTTGAGGGTCTTGGATCTAACTCAGTCCAGCTCTAAGGCTGATGAACCGTCGCTCTTACACAAAGTTCACTTGAGAAACAGTTAGAGAACGTTACGAGTTCTTAGTTCTTAGTTCTTATTTATCAGAGCGTCCACATAAAGGACAGCAAAAATAGACCCAAAAAATCAACAAACTCAACAACCCAAAAAATAACTTGGCCTCTTGTTGGTGACCTCACATAGTCATAGCATTGTTTTGTCCACTATTTTTCTTTTTTTCCCCCCAGGAGAGGGTCTCTGAAATGTCAGATGAGGAGCAATGGTAGCCGCCCTTTAGCCATCCAGTTGTGTTCACAGAGTGTATTCCAGCGAAGTACGCCCTGAAGTGGATGATAGAACAGTTTTCTGTGCAAAAGCATTAGACTAGTTGTCACATGTACTTTTCATCGTGTTTTGAACTTTGTTCGTAACTTTTAAAGGGGAGGAGAAAGCGGGGAGGAGGGGGAAGCCCAAAAGTCCCTTCTCCTCCCTTTTCCCAAAAGTCATCTGATTTCCCGAAAATCCCTAACATAAGCCAGATCTGCGTACTGCCCCGTGCAACCCGAGCCAACAGAATTGTGTAATTTGTTCTGTAAATTCTCCTTTTCTGTAGAATACTGGTAAGCAGAGGTAGGTCTTCTGAGCAGGACTGGCAAGCCACATCCCACAGATAGGGGGTGCTGCGCTATTGCAGACTAGGGCTGTCTTCCCTGCATCGCAGGCTTGGGTATGTTTGGGGAGGGCGAACGGGAACAAAAAAAAAAAGAAGAGACAGAGAAAGCAAGAGAAGAAGAGGGAGAAGAAAACCAGGCACAAAACAGGGAGAGAAGGTAAATATTGCAAACATTTGAAATGGGCAAGGAAAACATTGCGAGCATTACTCTACGTGTGACAGCTCGAAGGGGCAGCACGTGCATTTCTCCTACCCATGGTCTTAGACTAATTGTTGGGGTGCTGGGAGGAGTGAAAACAGTATCTTGGGGGGAGGGAGGGAGTTGCTATAAATTTGGATAAGTTGCTATAAAATGAGATTGCATCGGTGTGGTGTTTGGGGACACTGATGGATATAAGGGCAGAAGGGGTCCCTATTTTGTCGGTACTGAGGTGAACATCTCTCCTTGCTGTTTGGAATTGCTGCATGCGGGAAGAGATGATGATGTAAAACTTGTTTGTGAGGAAAATCATTGGTTGGCATATTTTCCCCAGGCTGGGGTATTAAGATCTTTGACTTGCATATAAAGCACAGAGGAGCGCTGAAAACATTAACCAATCACGCTGTGTTTGCCTCAGACTTCAGCTCCAAAGTCCAGTTCCTGACAGTTTTCAGCAAGGATCATGAGCTTTTTCCAGATGTGGTGAGTTATTCAGTCTCCAAGGGGAATTCTGATTTGCTGGTAGATTCATTTTATCTTTTAGGTGTCTTTCCTGTAGTATTGTCCTGTGCCTACAGGACAAACCGCTTCCAAAACAAGGGAATAAAGTAGGGAATAGCATTTAAGACTCCCCTCTTCAGCTTCTGCAGCATTCCCAGTTTCTAGAGGGCGGAAGAGTAGAGCAAAGAGCATGACTGAGATTGCATCCCTTCCCGTGAAAGGCTAGGGGAGAAAGACCAGCCCCATGCAGCCACAGCGTTGGGCATCCAGCTCCAAAGGCCAGGAGCTAAGCTGTGTGCTACATACAGACGGACACCAGACTTTTCCCTAGGCAGAGAAGATCTCTGCAATGTCATTTTCCTTCCTCTTTTCTCAGGTACCTTCTCTTATGTCTTCCTGTCTGGGCTGATGCAGCCTCCATGTATGGTGAGATCTTGTCCCCGAATTATCCTCAGGTGTATCCCAATGATGTGCAGGAGTCTTGGGAAATCCAGGTCCCTCCAGGATATGGCATTCACCTTTATTTCACACACCTGGATCTTGAACCATCTCAGAACTGTGAATACGACTCTGTGAAGGTACTGTATCCCGTCCATCCTCATGTGAGAAAAAGACAAGAAGATGATGTAGAGGACAGAACAGCAGAGCTGCATATAAGGCTCAGGGCTGGAAGAAAAGATACATCCTTCCTGTTTTTAGCCCTGAAAAGATTGAGTGTATTTGCACTGATAACGATTCAATGGCTTTGTATTTTTTCTTTGTAACCACATGAACATTGTCTGCCAACTTAGTGCTATGCTCCTGTCCCCATGTTTATCTTATAGCAATAGGAAGAGCCTTCCTCACCATCACTATTGCCCGACATATTCTTAACCAGTGAATCATGTGTATAAAAAGAGCACTTTCTTAGGGCATTGATTTTCTGTCTCTGAAATTTTTCAATTAGGGTTAATCTATAAGTGAACATAGACAACTTAATGCAGCCAGAAATTGATGGGAAATTATGAAAGCTAAAAACAAATGAAGAGATCAAGTGGATGCTGAGATCAAGAGATCCAGCGTAGTGGTCTGTTCTGAGCTCTGCACCATAATTTTCTTAAAACTTAGATCTTCAATAGCTCTACACCATGTTGTCTTACAAAGCACTAAAGATCAAGCATTTCTGTGCAAACACTAGCCTGTCCTGATGTCCTGAAATGGCTATGTGCAAAAAGGGGAAATAAGGTCAAGTACAGCACTAAAAGAAGACATTGGAGAAAGACCATCATGGGTTTGTAAGATGGATGTGCTCTAGTAGGAGCTATAGTAAAATGTCTTTTTGAAAAGAAAAAATCATAAACTGCTCTGCAGACCACCAGGGAGCTGTTTCATAGCCTTAGCTCTGATGTTGATTTTTTATACAAATGGACCAATGAGTCTCAGGATGATAATGTTAATATAGAATTTTCTGGATTAGTTTGCATCTGAAAAGTTAAGACAGGTATTTCAGGACTGGGATGTCAATAACTGAGAACTCTCAAGCATCTTACAAGTGGCAAGAGAGTGATTCTCCTGGAGCTCTCTGCAGCTGTAGGGTCTCAGCAGTCCTTGCTGGATGCTGGCCACTCTTGATTCGCCTTGTGGATCATACAGCAACTTTGGTGTGAGAATGGCCTCTCTTGCTGTCTATGTCACACATCAGTACCCTGGGAGATCTGCCTGAAGGCCTTGAGATATAAGTGCAACTTTGAAGTCACTGGTAATCTGACAAATCAAATGTTGATCGTAAGCTGAAGGAATCAAATATTGATAATTACACATATTCTGGTACTGAATATGAGTAATTCACTCTGCATCCTTGTGCAGGTCCTGTCTGGTGTACATGTTGAAGGCGTCCTATGTGGGCGAAAGAAACCTCGTGCACCTGGTTCACCAATTGTGGAGGAATTTCGTGTCCCTTATAATGTCCTGACCATGACCTTCCAATCTGATTTTTCCAATGAGGAACATTTCACTGGTTTTGCAGCCTACTATGTTGCAGTGGGTAAGGCTCCTCTGAATCTCTGTAGTGTCTGGGACTAGGAGTGGTAGGAAAGCTAACAGGAGGGGTTTCCTTACAAGAATACCTTGTTTAAAAGAGATCTCAGCAGGCAAGACTGCTATTCAGTCTACATACTGCCATAAAGATGTGATTTTCCTTGTTGTCTGCTGGTGTTTATTTCACTTTCCAGTCTTTGTCCTGCCCTCACGGCCTTCTCCTCTTCTTGGCTGACTCTTCTTTTCACACTTGCAGACTTGGATGAGTGCACAGATTTTGTGGAGGAACCTTGCAGTCATCACTGCAATAACTATATTGGTGGTTACTTCTGCACCTGTCCACCAGATTATTTCCTTTATGAGGATATGAGAACATGTGGAGGTAAGAGGCCTACACACATTGTGGTCAACAACAGGAGCTGATTTAGGTCAAGTGGGGTCCTGTACTTGGAAGACCTTCTCTATCAACCCTTGATGCTGTAGTGACAAACAATGTATATCAGAAAGAACAACATTCCACTGCAGAATCTGAACTGTCTGCTGATTGTGGCTTTCGGAATTTCCATTAACATGTCCGTATTTTTTTGTGTAAAGAAAATTAAGAAACTATTAAATAAGAATTTCTGAAGACTGTGATGGAGATCCTACCTAGCATGCTGCTAGCTCTGAATCTTTCAATCCCTGAAAAAAACAGGGCACTTGAAAGAAAATCCAAAAATAGCCAAAGGGCTGGTTGGCTTGAATTAGAAAATAGCAAAGTCTGAAATGGGTCATGTTGAAAGGGTGTACATGGTCCATTGGACCTGTGCATGAGAGAGGTCCAAATCACCAGTAGAAGGTAAAGGAAAAGGTGGAGGGAGAAAGAGAGGATACTAAGAGAAATTAAGCAAGACAGCAGAAGTAAAGTTGTGCTGTAACTGTCCTCCGATACCGAGGATTCCAGGAAGTTGTCTTCAACTTGTCAGGAAGTTCTCTGGCCCTAAGGATGGGCTAGAGGTACGGTTGCTCAGGTCACTGGTTGTTAATGACCCTGGAAAATTGGATAGTGGCTCTTGTTTCAGTTTCTATGAAGGATAAGCATCTTGTGACATGGTTCATGAATATGACTTGAGAGACTGGAGATGTAGTGGAAGAGGGGATGTTTATCTGCTTGATATATGAATGAGCTCCTTTCTGAGTAGTACCCATGTTCCTTCCTCAATCCTAGTGAACTGCAGTGGGAATGTCTTTACTGAGCCGTCAGGCGAGATCACCAGCCCCAACTATCCCAATCAGTATCCAGAAAACTCGAAGTGTGAGTACCAAGTGATTCTGAGGCCAGGCTACTTTGTGACATTGACCATACACAGTGGGGACTTCGACGTGGAACCAGCTGACTCAAAAGGGCGCTGCCATGACAGTTTAACAGTAAGTGTGGGACTTAGAGAGGGAGTTAAGGAACCTTTAACTTCAACTGTGCTGCCTTTTAAAGTTCTTGGGAATCTCTCAATTGATTCCAGTAATTATTTCTCATTTCTTCTTGTTTTTGTTTCTTCGTTTGTTTTCCCAGGTTGTCTCTGGAGAACAGCATTTTGGTCCTTATTGTGGCAGCAAATTCCCAGGTCCTCCAGAAATCAAAACTAGGAACAACATTCTTAACATCAAATTCCAAACAGACCACAGAGTACAACACAAAGGCTGGAAAATACGCTACCATGGGGATCGTGAGTAAACACTTGGGAAAGCATTTTCTTGGCTGCAAGAGGGCTTGATTCATAGGTCAGATTCATAGTACAACTGGAGGTTAACATGTTCATATTTGTTAGGTTTGCTAGACACAGCTAAGGGGCTATTGGCTACAGAGAGAATTCCTGTTGACTAGTGAAAATAATGACTGAGGAGAGAGGTGTTGGGAGATGGAAGGAGAGTAAAACTCCAACCAGTTAATCACTGAGGTCCTCCTTTCTCTCCAAAGCCATAACCTGTCGCCAGAGTGTCACCCCCAACTCTGTTCTTGAACCGAAGAAGGACAAGTATGTCCTCAGGGACAATGTGAAAGTGACCTGTGTGGAAGGCTATGAAATTGTGAGGGTAAGTTTCCTGCCAGAGGGTTAATTTCCTACTGGATGTTCTGAGCACCTTTGGGACTCAAAAGTTTTTGCTGTAATAAGCTGTGGCTACAGTGTTTTGAGGACCTTCCACTGCAGTGCTTATTTTAGATATGTTTCACTGTCGCACAGTAATGTGTTCTTTTCCCTAGGAACGAGACACCATAAGGTTTTTTTACTCCAGCTGTCAAGAAAATGGTGAATGGACCAACTCCCACCTAAGCTGTGTTCGTAAGTGCCCCAACCCTGTATGGAGGAAGGCAGTTTGGAATAGAGTCTTTATGCTCTAGCCCACTGTATCTGCAGACTAGGAGGAAGGTGAGGACAGGGCTATGAGCACGCTGAAGGGACAGAGGAAGTACTTACTGATGACCACACAAGTACCAGAGTTGCTGAGGGGTTCTCCACTCTATAGAAAACAAACAGTTGTATGGGAATGGCCCTTTGATTATCTTTGATCATTTCTGTTTCTTCTCTACAGCTGTGAATTGTGGTGAACCTGTCCCTATTGACAATGGCCAAGCCATATACATCTCTGAACTTCATGAGCCTCTGTATAAAGCCGTATTCCGCTATGTCTGTGATGCACCTTATTACACTTTGAAAAACGAAAGTGAAGGTAGGCATTGCCTGTGCTACACAAATACAGTCCATTAATCAAAAGACTAAGAAAAGGTACAGGCGTCATCCTATGCCTGAGATTGTATCCTTACAGGTTAAGCCTGAGAAAAGGTTCCTTTTAGTGTGGAAGGTTCCTTTTAGTGTGGAAGGTTCCTTTTAGTTTAGTAGTTTTGTCTTGCATTTTTTTTAATGCACTGTCATAATGTCCATAATATACTTGGACTGTTGATCTTGATTGTATTAGCAGTCCTTCTCTCCAGCTGTATGAACTGTGGAGATTTTTGTCCCATCTGGCACACATTTCTGGTGAGAAGTAAAAGACTTAAGAGACCTGTTAAATGACATCCCTCTAAAATAGGAGTGGAAGTATCCTATTAAAGTTATGGACTTCTAGGGCTATCTTGACAGTGTTTACCCAGCTGTGCTTGCTTTGGACATGTGAAAGTCAAAACATCAACTTATATAGTAATGCTATTTATCTTTCTTTTTGATCTTGAATATGTCTTTATAACACTCTTCTCTTTTGTGTTTTCCAAGTTGTGTATCAGTGCTCAGCCAGTGGACAATGGATCAATGAAAAGATGGGAACAAAGCTACCAAAATGTGTCCCAGGTACTTCCATAATCTGTGTGTATATGCTTGTGGTGTCTAAAGACCTTCGCCCCTTTCATTTCTCTATTTTAAAAATGAAATAACAGTTGATTCCTGCTGTGTATTTTGAAACATATTGGACAGGGTACTGAAAGCTGTGAGCTCTTAAGATCAGTGGAAAGAGCAAAAAGAAGCTGGTAAGAAAGGCAGGCAACTCGATAGGATGTCTGATATAACAGGACCTCTTCAGATGTATGTGTGTGCTTCTGCACCAGTTTCCCCACCTTCAGATGTTTATATTCTCAAGTTGTTCAGAACTCTAGATCTTTGCTTTGCAAGTAGCCAAACAAAGCAAAACAAACAAACATAAACAACCAAAACCTGGCAGATCAAAAGAGAAATCCAGCAGTGCTGTACCGGATCTTTCCTTCTTCAGTCCTCCTCAAGCTACGCTGAGAGTTGTAGCTCTCTTCAAACTCCTGTAGGGTTCAGCTGTCCCACTATTGACACTACTGGTGCAGTGCTATAACAAAAGAACTTTCCCTACTGTCACTGGAAGTCATAGCCTCAGCTCTTAAGGAGCGTGTGTCATTCAGTACCAGACATACGAGGTCTGACATCTCAAGAAATATCTTTATTCACAACCTTTTAATCATCTCTTCGCTGTGTGTACTAAGGAAGACTGAAAAGGGAAGCGGTTGAGTACTACTACTACTACTGCTACTGCTCCTGACTACAAGTAGTTATGTCTGAATCTCATTTTTTAGCTAATAAAAAGCTAGATCTTTTGTGTTCTGTGGGCTGTTCAGTTTACCATTCCAGTCTTAGGTGCCAGCATTCCTAGGGCTACTTGTGCACTGTGTCTGCTGAGAACTCCATTCTCCGTTAAGTCCTCACTGGCATTTTGAAGTACAAGACCCAGCTGAGGGTGGTTCAACAACTTTAAAGACCAGCCCAGCTAGTGACTAAGGCTACACAAGTGCACAAAATCATTAGAAGCCAAATAGAAAAATGAAGCTATGGGAATAGAGGGGATCTTATTGATATGTACAAATATCTAAGGAGAGAATGTAGAAAGGATGGGGCCAAACTCTATTCAGTGTTGGCCAGTGATGGAACAAGGGGCAGTGGGTACAAATTAAACACAGGCAGTTCCATCTCCATATGAGGAAGAACTTCTTCACTGTGATGGTGATAGAGCCCTGGCACAGGCTGCCCAGGGAGGCTGTGGAGTCTCCTTCTCTGGAGATCTTCCCAACCCGCCTGGATGCCGCCCTGTGCCCCGTGCTCTGGGTGTCCCTGCTTGAGGGTTGGACTAGGTGATCTCTAGAGGTCCCTTCCAACCTCAACCACTCTGTGATTCTATGTGAATTTATTACCTTAAAGGAGATTATGACAGAGTCTTCTCAGAGGGATGCAGCCAAAGGATAAAAGCTGCAACAAATTCAGACTGTGTTTAAGGAAAAATCCTCCTTCGGAGCACTGGAATAGTTGTGCAGGAAGGCTGCACCAACCTTGTAGATGCTTACAATCTTCCTAGACAAGTGCCTGATCAATCTGATCTAGCTTTGCCATTACAAAGGCAGAGAAAGGACACGTTGGGATGATAAAGACATCTTGAGATCCGATCCCTTCCAGCATAAGGCTTTTTACCATTCTATGAAAGTTGTGTAAGAAAGACTTTTAGGTAGTTATAATTCTTGAATCTCTGGCCTATATCACTGGAGGTTCAATGCAAACCAAGCAATGTGAAAAAAAAATAAGTTTCCTAGTTATGTCAGAATGGTCAGTCTCATTTTTACCCTTATTTTTGCCTCTCACTTTGCTAAATCTTACTGATTTTTCTCCAAGATTACACAGCATCTATGAGACTCACAGATAAGATCTTTATTAACCCACTGCCTAAGATTCTACATACTGAAAGAATAGGGAGGAACACTGGTAGAATGTCAAAGACAAATACAAACCAGAACACTTACCCTGACATGATCTGGAGTTCAGACATGAATACTTTTAGACAGTAATGTCAGATTTAGGTAGTAATGTCAGATTTCTGAGAACTTAAGGAAATGTTCTTTCAAAGACAATCCATTTGCTTGCAGGAGGCATTCAGCAAAGCAGACATGCTAAGTAGAATGGAATGAAGCTGTGAGCTTTGACGTACTCACTGCTGGTTGGCTGACAGCAGTTGTGAATGTTCTTCTTTCTTTCCAGAACAAGATTTGCAAATGGGTATTTTCCACTTGTGTTGAATGTTGACAGTATTTTTGCTTGAATTTTCTTGATTTTTTTCTGTAAACATTAGCTGTAAAATCTCAGGCACAAAATATTAATTATGCAGATCCACCCCCCCCCCAAAAAAGATTTATAGAAGACAGAGAGAAGGGCACTATGGACTTTTTAGTAGCACTAAAGAACTTGTAAACGTAAATTCTCGTTTTTCATTCCTTCTTTTTTTTTCTTTTTTTCCTAGTTTGTGGCGTGCCTAGTAAACGTATCCAGGAGACAGCAAAGATTTTCGGGGGAACGCCTGCAGCAAGGGGCAACTTTCCCTGGCAGGTCTATTTTGCAAACCCACGAGGAGGTGGGGTGCTCATCTCTGAAAGATGGGTAATGACTGCAGCTCATGTGGTGGAGGAATTTGACAAGCCCATTATGTATGCCGGTGTAATCAATGTCGCTGATGAATCTTTGCTCCGGGAGGGCACACAACTGATTCCGGAGGCCTCATTCATCCATCCTTGTTGGAAGAATCAGCCTCCAGAAACCAGGACTGATTTTGACAATGACATTGCGCTACTGAAGCTGAGAGAACCTGTGAAGATGGGGCCTAACATCTCACCCCTCTGTCTTCCTGGTAAATCACCTGAATACGAGCTGCAGGAAGGGACTCTAGGTTATATTGCTGGCTGGGGCCAGAAAGAGAAAGGAAGACTTCCTATTTGGCTTTGGAAAGCCCGGATTCCTGTGGTGAACATGGATAAATGCCGTTCTGTTAAGCCAGAGGGCTCTGCTGACTCCAGCGCTTACCTGTTCACCGACAATATGATCTGTGCTGGTGGTGGCAAGGACAGCTGCAGGGGGGATAGTGGTGGAGCTTATGCCATCCCAGATCCCCTTTATGACGATCGATACTATGTCGCCGGACTCATCTCCTGGGGACCAAGATGTGGTACCTTTGGTCTTTACACAAAAGTAGTGCGTTATTTGGACTGGATTACAGAGACAATGAGCAAGCATGAGGACCCAGAAACATGGCAGGATTAGCTCTTTCTCCCTTAAGCACTGTCAGTCTTCCTAGATGTGAGTGTCACATGTTGAGGTAGGAAGGTGCACTGTGGTCCTAACAAGCCAACAAAGTCATTATCTCTGTGCTGAATGGAGAGTCAGGAATATATATCCGTCTCTCCTACTGTCATTATGTCTAGGAATGGAATTTCTATTTCTTTCTCTACTCATAGCAGCTGAAGAGGACCATATTATTCTAAATAAAGAAGCCCTTGTGCTTCCTCTTACTTTTTTTCTATCCCATCTTTTTCTACTTAGAGAAAATGTAGTCACGCTCAACCTAATAGAGACATCAACGAAGACAAGAGAGAATACCTGTTGATTCCCAGGGTGGGTTCCGAGCCTGGTGTCTCACTTCTGTATTTATCA
This sequence comes from Rhynchotus rufescens, assembly GCA_032273925.1. Classification (NCBI taxonomy): domain Eukaryota; kingdom Metazoa; phylum Chordata; class Aves; order Tinamiformes; family Tinamidae; genus Rhynchotus; species Rhynchotus rufescens. The sequence continues at coordinate 18,404 of JAVCKT010003761.1, forward strand.
TTCAGAATATATAAAAGCATTAAAGAATGTTCAAATCTCTTTACCAGGTGCCAATTGCCTTTTTTCTCAGACTAGAGTTAATTCTCCTTGAGAATGCCTAATCAAGTGTCAAATTATGTAAGACTCACTGTGCCACCAACTCCAAAGCTTTTGTTAAGCTGTAAATTGTGGTACCTCACCTCTCTACCTAGGAGTATTTTTCTGAGGTTCTTCTGAGGTTGCGTCTCAGTAACCAACCATTACCAGCAATAAGGATTTCAGACTTCTGAATCAATCTGAGCAGAAGAGACATCATCCGACTTCACACAATCACCTGCCCTTAGGGCTTTATTTTTCAGACTTTGCTGTGTTGGGTAAGAAATAAAGGTTGCTTGAATTAGGGAAGGCATTGTTATGTGAGAAGATTACTTGATGCACTTCAGGCATGACTTCTGCTACTTCAAGTCTCAGATTCTTCATCGATGGCTTTCCGCTTAGATGGTCAGAGGGCTGGTGCATAGGGTATGTGAAGAAAGGTGGAGGAAGCTGCATTTGTTCAACTTGAAAATAAGAAATCTAAGGGAGGACCTTACTGCTGTCTTCAGCTCCCTAAAGGAGTCTTAGAGATAAGTCAGACAGATTCTTTAAAGAAGTGAACAGCAGAAGGCCAAGAGACAGCAGGCACAGATTGCAATTAGGGGATTTCTAATTGGACACAAAGATTTTCTTCTTTTGGAAGTGTTTCAGCCTTGGAACTGGTGCCCCAGAAGGCCCGGTAATCTCTGTTCATGAAGATCTCCAGAACTGGCCTAGGCAAGTTAGTCTTGTTATCATCAGAGGTTCTTTCAGCCTATTTTTTTTCTGTGTCAGTGGTGAGGAGGGTCAGTATAGCACCTGGGAGACTTCATATAGATTGCTGCACGCAGCTCAAGAACCTTCAATTCCTAAGCATGTAATCAAACTGCTATTTTACTTTTGAGCTACTAACTATATACTGCATTTGCTGCAACTGTAACCTACTGCATGTAAACTACTAACAAAACTGTGGGTTTTGTTTTTCACAGAATCACAGAATGGTTGAGAACCTCTGAAGATTGTCTAGCTCCCCCTTCCACCGACACTCAAGCTCAGTCACCTCTGCCTAGGACAAAGTCCAGTGAGGTTTTGGATATCTCTAAGGATGGGGACTCCATAACCTCTATGGGCAACCTGTTTCAGTGCTCGGTCATGCTCATAGGACACAAGTTCTTCCTTTATGTTCAAATGGAACTTCATGTGCTGCAGTTTGTGCCCATTGCCTCTTGCCCTGTCATCTGGGCCACTGAGATGGTTCCATCTTCCTCCAGCCTCCCTTCAGGTATTTACATACATTGATAACATTCCCCAACCCCTACTCTCACCCTCAAGCTTTCTCTTCTCTTCTTTCTGTAAGGATAAACAGTACCAGCTCTCTCAGACTTTACCCATATGACAGATGCTCCTGTTGATTAATCATCATCATAAGGAAAAAATTCTTAACAGTAAGGGTGACAGAGCACTGGAACAGGTTGACAAGAGAGATTCTGGAGTCTCCTTCTCTGGACTCTTGGACAGAATCCTGTGCTACATGCTCTATCTAGATGACCCTGCATGTGCAGGGTTGTTGGACTAGAGGATCTCTAGAGGTCCCTTCCAACATTAAGGGTTCTATGATTCTACCTTATCAGCCCTTCACTAAATGCACTCCAGTAGCTCCATCTCTCTTATACTTTGGAGCCCAGAACTGGACACTACTCCAGATGAGGGATCTCCAGGACCGAGTAGAATGGGAACATCATGATCATCTCTCGTGACCTGCTAGCAATGCTATCCTAACACAGTGCAGGATACTATTGCCTGCCTTGCCCACAAGGGCACATTGCTGGCTCATGGACAACCGGCTATCCACCAGGGCTCCAGGTCCTTCTCTGTGGAGGTGCTTTACAGCAGCCAGCCTCCAGACAGTGCTTGTGTATGGGATTATTCCTTCCCAGGTGCAGGACTCTGCATTTCCTTTTGTTGAACTTCATGAGGTTCCTTGCTGCTCATGCTTGTCAAGTTCACTCTGAATGGCAGCACTGCCTTCTAATGTACCGGCCACTCCTCCCAGTTTTGGATTGCCAACGAACTTGCTGAGGGTGCACTCTGTCACTTCATCTAAGTCACTGAGGAATAAATTGGACAGTATTGAACCCAAAATTGACCCCTGGTGTACACTGCTAATTACTGGCCTCCAACTACACTTTGTGCCACTCATCACAACCCTCAGACCTCAGTCTTTTGAACAGCTCTCAATCTACTCACTGTCTGCTTCTCTAGCCTTTACTTCCTGAGCTTGCCTATGAGTACGTTATATGAGACAGTTGCAAAAATCAAGACAGACAACATCCACTGCCCTCCTCATATCTACCCAGACAGTCATTTCATCATAGGAGGCTATCGACTTGGTTAAGCATGATTTCCCCTTTGTAAAATCATGTTGACAACTCCCCATTACCTTCTAGTCCTTCATGTGCTTGGAAATAGTATCCAGGATTAGTTGCTCCATTACCTTCCCTCCAGGGACTGAGGTGAGGCTGACCAACCCTCAGCCCCTGGGTCTTCCTTCACACCCTTGCGGCAGATTGGAGTGACATTTGCTTTCTTCCAGTTCTCAGGCACTTCTCCTGATTGCCACAGTCTTTCAAAGATCACTGAGAGTGGTCCAGCAATGACATCCTCCATCTCTTTCAGCACTCTTTGGTGTAACCCATCAGGATCCACGGACTTGTGTTATCCAGTTTGCTAAAGCACTCCCTAACCTCATCCTCCTCCATCAAGAGAAAGTCTTTCTTTCTCTGGACTTTCCCCTTGGCCTTTGATGAAGACCATATTTTTGGAAATGGCTTCACATAGTCAATTTATTTTCACTCTTCCCCTCCTCCCGCTGAAGCCATACGGAATTTCAGATTATAGGGTTCTTTATAATGCCAATTTTGTGCCAGCTGAACAACTGCTATATCGCCATTGTAGACCAGGAAGCACTTTAGTAGTAGGTAAAGCAAGCCCTATATAGTTATAGTCTGCAAGTTGCTTTTGGCGGTGGTGAATATTTAGTAGTCATTAAAGAGGAAAACACAACATATCTGGTTTCTATAGCGATGATTTTAATACTGATAGAATCTCACTGATGCCAACAGGCATATGCACACTGAACTCAGCACAAAACATAACATTCTTCAAGAAGGCCTGCTGCAGACTTCCCAGAGTACAGGGAATTAGACTGCAGTTGCCTTATGGTATCAGTACTTCTGACAATAGCATGTTGGATGTCATTGCTGATAATAGCTACATCCGATAGTAAAATTGCTACATCCAATAGTATAATTCATTTGAAAGAATCAGAATTTCCATAAATGCTTCAGCCAATGAGAGAGCAGCTTTGGCAAGATTTGATATCATCAATAATTCATCAATCAGTGTGATGGCTTTCAGAAGTGTTTATGATGAAGCTGACATCGTCTGTGTGTTTGAGAAGCCTTTGAGACACCATCAAGAGCTTCAAACAGGATTTGCTGCGGCTGGAAATCTGTGATATCAGTGATTTGTCAGCTCATGGGACAGCAACATTCAGAGCCTGTCCTCCCTTATTATCTCTTTGATCCAGTCCACATAGTTGAGGACCTTGGTGTAGAAACCATAACCTTTGGCACAGCCAATACCCCAAGAAACAATACCTGTAGCTATCCATCGACCGCTTGTTGTATCCAACACTGTGTAGACACTCCCACTGTCCCCCTGGCAGGTATCCTTTTTGTCTAAGAGGGAGCCAGCACAGAACATGTTCTCAGAGAAAACCATAGGTGTTTCCCTGTTTAAACTATCTAGCCAACTCTGACACTTCTCCCGAGAAACTGCTGGCAAGTTCACATACTTCAAATGGTTTGCAATGAAGTTTTTTTCCACTCCAAAGCCACTCACATAGCCCATGTGCCCATCCATGTAGAACGTTGTGTTGGTAGCGTCTGGGAGACAGACGGGCAGAATGCTGGGGCCCAGGGTTACTGGGCGTTTCAGCTCTATCAGTGCAATGTCTCCGTTGAAGTTGTAATCATCTTTAGGGTTGTAGTCTGGATGGATAAAGATCCTACGCACAGGGTGGTTACCCAACTTGCGGAGCTCATCCACCACTGTGTGGCCAAGGAAAACCTCGACCTCCTCTGCCACCTCATCCAGGCTTTTATTGCTCTCCACTGCCCCTTTGGGTAAGATGACGTGGGCAGCGGTCAAGATCCAGCGATCACTCAGGAGTGCGCCACCTCCACGTCCGTGGATTCTGGTCAGAGCCTGCCAAGGGAAGTTGCCATGCTTTGCCGAACGGCCGCCCAGGATCCTTTGGAATTCAATAACGGGCTTGACTGGCTTCCCACACACTGCAGAGAGAGGTAAAGAGACTGTCACAACCTCTCTTACACTGGCTGGTCTCTTTCCTTCCTACACTCTTCACCATTCAACTTGATGTTATTTTTACGTTCTTGGATGGATTTCCCCATCCTCCCTCAGTGACACTATTAAAAATATTATTCCTTCACCTTCTGCCCTGCATACTCTCTTTGTTTTACACTAATTCCCAGCATAGATTGCTAGTAACCAGACAATGCTGGTTTTTACGGACCTGGCAAACAGACAGGAGTCTTCACCTGGCCATCTCGATCCATCCAGGTTCCCTCAGGAGAGCAGGTGAATCTGTCTGGAAGACGAAACAAGAAGTGAGTGAGAACCTGGCCGGCAGAAGTGGAGTGAGAAGAAAGAAGAGGTCTTTTCAGGATATTCCACATACTGCACCAAGCCCTTCCTTTGTAAAGGCCTTTGCAGTTAAGTACAGTCTGAGATGTTTCCCTCTGGGACGGCACCTCAGTTCCAGATCAAGAATGGTAAAGTTCAGTCACTTCTACAGCAGAAAAGCCTAAGGAGGTACCTGAGAGAAGCCTAACTTCATTCAGTTCAAATGCTCACAGAGCACTTTTTGACATCATTATTTCACTCAAAGGAGAGAGGAAAATATGGAATTCCCGGATCTCTGCATTTTGCAAAGAACATGAAAACTTGGATAGTTCCAGATACAGGAGTAAGATGAAGCATTTACTAGACATATTCAGTATAAAATTCTGGAGCTATTTTGCTGCTCAGCTAATATACATGTTGCCTCTCAATACAAATCCCAATACCTCTAATATTCTAGTATATTAAAACACTAGTGACTAAAAAAAGCTTCTATACAGCTAATTTTATACTTTATTAAATGTTCTCAATAAACTATTTGCTATTTGAACATTTACTAAATCACGATCACCTCCTCATCAGAATTTTGCACACCCTGATGCTGATACATTTTTGCTCTTGATCCTTTCTGATAAGATAGAGCTCTGACCCTTTGGCAAGAAATTCAACCCAGTTCAAGTATAAGCAAATTTTGATAGCAGCAGCAACTTAAAGTACTCATATATCTGCTCACCCTCAGCTGATTGTTCCTGTCCCCAACAGCATAGTGTGTAATCTCTCTTTGCATAATTGTCTGTGCTGACATAGGAACTGATGTGCAAACACACTGCACATATCTGCATGTGCAGGACCTGATTGAAATTAGTAGGTTGAAATCCTACTTTTTTCTTTTTTGGAGAGGCTAAATGAGCAAACAGGGCAAAGAAATCAGGGACTGTATTCTCTTCTTGTAAATAAAGATCCTGTATCACCAAATGGTGCAAACAGAGCAAATGAATGGTTTTGAATGTTCCCTTAAATCATTAAACCAGATTATCTATATCTATATCTGTATTACTTAGCCTCCAGGTGTCTCTAGTGCTGAACAATGTTTTAAACAGGGTGAAGAACATTACACTGGAATTTAGTGCATCTGTAGTATATTAGGTTTGTTCAATACATTCCTTAGGTTTCAGCATTTTGGTGAATCCAGGACACTATCTGACAGATTTTGGTGGAAGAGTGAAATCTGCTAGAGAAGAATGAATCATGACTACAGATGCAAGAATCATAGAGTCACAGAATCGTAAAAGTTGGAAGAGACCTTTGGAGATCATCTAGTCCAACCTCCCTGCACACACAGGGTCACCTAGAGCATGGGGCACACGATTGCATCCAAGTTGGTTCTGCAGATCTCCAGAGAAGGAGATTCTACAGTCTCTCTTGGCAACCTGTTCCAGTGCTCATAATAATAAAAAAAAAAAGAAAAAAAAAAAGAAGGTATAAATGTTTAAGGAGTGCCTGGAAGAGGCATGTGAAGGATTATGGGAGCAAAGCAGGATGGGAATAGACTGAGATAACTGACCTCAGGATCTGCACTGCAGAACCATAGAGATACTAATGAGCCTTCACCAAGGAAAGCAAGATACTCAAGTCTGAGGAATGGAGATTGGGGTGATTTTATCTGGAGATCCAAGAGGGCTTTTCATGCACAGATTTCAATATCTGTGTGGGGTTAAGACTCACCACCTCCTTTTCCGGTGACTATGTGATAGTATGGCTCATTGCACGTATACGTGATCACTGACTGGTAGTTGTTGTTTGCAGGTTTGTTAACATAATTGAATGCCCCATTGGTGAGTTCTGCAGGGTTGCCACAGTTCACAACTACAAAACAAACAAACAAAAACAACATGGAGATGAATCAAAAGCAGACTTATAGACTGTACATATAGGCTGAACTTGTGTGGCTGCAGACTTATAGACTGTACATATAGGCTGAACTTGTGTGGCTGCAGGATATGCAAGATGTAGAGGACCAGCTAGTACAGCTGATGGAGAGGAATAGTTCCAAAATTCATCCTAAAACGGCTTTTTCTTTTAGATACTACAACATTGCATCAATATTTTAGTGATATTCTATGCATTTTTCTGATTTTTTGTGATATTCTTTGCAAACTTAAGATTTTACTGGAGCATACATGTGTAACATACGTCAACAGTGGGCTACTTGTCTAAATAAACTTCATGGGTCCTTCCAACCAGACAAATTGAGTCCTGGAGGAGGAAATCCTTACCTATTCTTGAAGGGATAACCCAGGGCAGGGGACATAATCCCAGTTCTTAGTTTACTCACTTTCACAGTGGGGCATAGATTGGTGCCATGTCCCATCAGCCTGGCAGACCGCAGTGAAAGACAGAAGCTTCTGATTGTCCTGCATGGGAGAGAAAAACATCATCGTTGGCTATATAAAGCCTGACATTCCCCTCCCCACATCAAAATATTATCCTGTCTGCCCATCACTCCATTGTTACTCAGTTTCCCCCCTCTGCTGTGCTTTCCATATCCTGGCCTCCCCCCTTGCTGCCTTCTGTCGTTGCTACATCTGCCACAGGCTATACATTTTTCATGGCAGGTCAAGACAGCAGCATCCAGCAAACTTTAAAATGTGGCAAGACTATGGCTCTACCCAGTCCTGGGAATATGGTGGCAAGGGAGACAAGCATCGATTCCTGCTTCATATAATTTTTGTTCCCTGGTATTTCTGGGTATCTTTGTTCTTTTGTCTTCTACTATGGTTTGTGCTTGGGTGAGAGTCAGACATGGGATGCATATGGGAGAGGGCTAGGAAAATACTGAAAAAAAAAAAAACAGTCTATAGAGGTAAGAGAAAACATTTGTTGAAAGAGGCTGCGAGGAGTGAACCCTCCAAAGAAAGCCTTACTGAAAGGTCAAAGACTTCCACAAACTGAACGTAGCTGAAGGAAGAGGACAAGTGAACTCGCCTTTACGAGGTTGTATCCAGTATTGCAGGTGACAATGAAATAGTCCTGAAATCGATACACAGGCTGCAGGTCTCTGATGACAGTAAACTGATCCCGTGGCACAGGCTGTGGGCACCGGATTTCTGTTAGGGAGTGGGATGAAATGAGTGGTTATGTGGCTACTAACAAGTGGCATAGGCTATGCTAGGCTCTGGGAAAAAAAACAACATCAACAATAAAAAAGTCAAATCAAAACAAATGCAACAACAAAATTTTCTTACTCTCTGAGATGTAGTGGATCTTCCAGCCACGGCTGAAACCTGACTCGTCAGTGAGGAAGAGTATATCCACCTCATTGCTTCTGGTTTCAATAATTCCAGGTGATGCCCTGCCACAGAATTCACCAATCTCTTTCCCTTTCACTTGGATCTGTTGATGAAAACCCAGATCAGAGACAGAAAGATACTTACATAGCTTTCTGCTTCTGTATTCCCACATCAGTTCAACCCAAGTGAACACAACGGACTGTATGACTCCTCTTTGCTGATGTCTGAACATCAGATCAGAACAAAGAGATGAGAACAAGCTCTGATTCCCCCTTATCATGGGAATCAGATCTGTTAATCTACTGAATCCTCAGATTAGAGCAAAGGGAGATCAAATAGGAATAAGGAGGGTATGTTTGGCCTACTTGGGGATTTTGAGGCCTGTGACCCATGGCCTCTGGCCTCAGGATAAAGGTAATTAAGCACATAGAAGGAGGGACAAAATATCAACTCAGTGCCTCATGCTGACACATCTCCTTGTACTGATCCCTGATTTCTTGTCCCAGTGGTGGGGTTTGCACCGTACTTTTCTGGGCTTGTCAGCAGAGCTGGAAGCAGAATTTGCACATGTGGAATTCTGATACCTTGAGTTGATCATAAGGACAGTGGACTTGCTGGTGATCATCAATCTCAAATGGTTCTAAGAATTTGAGAATGATAGACAGGCCCTTCTCCAGGCGGATGCTGTAGTTACACCGGAGATCCTCGGGATAGGGCTGGGGGTATTCTGGGCTGCTCAGGTACCCAGACAGCTCTGTGAACAACTCGCTGCTGCACTCAGCTAGTGGAGAGGAGGAGAGGAGAGATCACAACAGGCTCTTCTGTTTCCCTGTCAATTACTCCTTATAGTCTGGAGGTCTCCCACCCTGACTAGCTAAAGAGTTCCCATGCTGCAACCCTCCTTAGCTTATGCAGTCTTTCAATTTACAGTTCAATTTGCAATCCTTCAATTTACAATCTTACAGTTTATCCAGACTTTCAGTTTACCTTTGCAGGAGCGCTTATCACTCTGAAGCTGATAGCCATGCCGGCATGAACAGAAATAGCCAGACACATAGTTGTGGCAGAAATGCTGGCATAGAGGCCTCTCATCTTCCTCACCAGCATTGTTAGAGGCACACTCATCTATATCTGAAGAGACAAGATATGCAGGAATAAGGGGAAGAAGGGTATAAGCCTATCTAATAAAAATATATAGAAACCCAATTGTGTTTAAGCTTTCCCCTTGTTTGCTTGACAAGAAGAAAATATGTTTGTAGTCACATGGACTCCTGTCTTTATGTTATCCCCTACTAACCCACAGCTTGGTAATAGGCCAGGAAGCCCTTGTATGGAATGACTGTGCCATGGTCTTCATTGGAGAAATCAGAGTGAAATGCCAGATGCATCCTGTTCCCCTTAGACACAAACTCCTTTATTCCAGGGTGATTGCCTGTGGTTGACCCCACCTGGCCACAGTATCGACCTAGGTTCTTCTTGTCTGCTGTGATCTGCCAAGGTAAAGGGGAAATCACTGTAGCCTCATGAGATTTACACTGCTCCATGAATCACCATTAACCAGCCACACATTGCCAGTACCCACTCCACCCATTACCATCTTTAACACCTTCCCCTTCCTCTGTGGGAAAAGTGAGAGGATGCCAGGGGCAGTGAAAAGTAATTGCATGGGGTGGACACTAGATTCCCATCTCCATCCACTTATTGGCCCAAGTATCTATTGCCCTTACCTTGACATAGTCATAGAAGCAAGACTCAGATGGCTCCAAGTCAAAAAGTCTGAAGGTCAGCTTCACCATGTAGCCTTTTGGAACAAGGATATCCCAGGTGCTGATGTTGTTGTTGGGATACGGCCTAGGATAATTGGGGGATTTAATCTCCCCAAAAAGCTTTCTTTGAACTGGACTGGAACTTATCACTCCAAAAAAGAGGGAAGAAGCCAGAAAAAAATGGAGATACCTGTGAACATGGCAAGTAAACTATAACACAGTGCAGAACTAGGTTATCCAAAATCACAGACTTCACAAGTACACTGTCTAGTGGAACATGGCAGGCCTGGCTGTAGCTTCAGCTTCTGACTTGTGTCACTCGTGAACAAGGAAGACTGCTGAAATGGAGACATCAGCACTACCCAGCAAGGGATTGATCCAGTCAAGGAGATTCATCACACCAGGAAGCAGTTTGAAGGAATATGGGTGAATTCCCTGCGTAAAGGCTTATTGTTTGCCCCAGACATAGGGTGGATCCTTTGTGATTGGGGCTAGAACAACAGGGAGGCAAAACTGTCATAAAAAAAAATGTTTGGTTCCTTTTAACTTTGGGCCAGGGGACATTTCTAATCATTTTTCCTCTAAACTCTTTGTCCAGATCATTTGGTCAGGGTCTGAAGATCTCAAGCTTATTTTTTTTTTCAGGAGAAATCCTGCAGTGCCTCCATTACAAGCATCTACCCAGCCGTGCCTGATTCCTTCTCCTCCAAAAAGCTAGTTCTCTTTTCTCATTCTGCAGATTTCCCTCTAAGAAATGGGACTCTTGGCATTCCTCAAAACCACCCTCACTCCCTACTCACATCTCATGAGCTGATCAGCCAGGAAGATCCTTAACTCTATCTGCTGGCAGAAGCTTAGTAGAAGGCAAACAGGGCATGAGTTTGGCCATTTTGACTCCTGCCTCTTCCTGGGAGGGTTTAATCCTCCAGTTCCCTTCCCAGAAAGATATCATTGAGCACCCCACTCCCCCAAACTGGCTATACTCACATGTCCATGCTCTCCTGAGGCGTTGCCCGCAACTCTTCCTACCCTTGCTTCTGTCTCAGCCACAGCTCAAGAGCTGTGAGCAGCTGGAAACCCTCAACCCCTCCAGAGAGGTGGGGAGAAGCAGAGGGAGGGAATAGAAAGCGAGATTACACAGTTCATGGCACGAAAATATGTTCTGTTAGTCCAGTGACTGCTGCCCTCTGCTGCTGAATTGCTGGCATTTTGATACTGACACTGACCTTGCGAGCACGGATGCAGGGGAATGTTTTGGAGGGGTTAACCAGTAAAGACACCATTTCAGTGTTTTCCTTTAGAAGTTACGAATGGCTTCAAAGAACCTAATAAGTTGTTTGAATGGAACTCATGGGAAATAGCTCATATATGAAAGCATGTTTAATGAGGATTAGAAAGAATGAAGGAAGCTTCCTCAGGGTATTTCTGGAAGTATATTGAAGGCTAGATAACCTGATCATCAAACATCTTTGAGTTATTCTCTGAAAAAGATCACATAAATACGTAAACAGTTCCATTGTCATAACAATATATAGCCCCACACTTTAGAATCGGGATTAACTGGGGGATAGTAACTCTGAGACTTCCTGATTTCTGAACATTTCCTTTACATGCTGAACACACTGAGCAACTCTTCTCCTGTGCATTCCTTTTCCTGTGCAGGAGAGAAGAGATCGTGCTGGCTTACTGTCCCACCAGAAAGGAAGCTTGTGCCCTGAGACCACATCCAAAAGAAGCTGGCAAACACTAGAACCTGTTATCCAGAAGACGTGTTACCAACACCTCTCTGATGAGACGCAATCTCTCAGTCTCAAAGCACTCATTGACAAAATCTTGACAAATAATCTTATACCCAGAAGGGATTACTGGAAGTTCCCAGTGGTACTTTCAAGGCAAATCATTCTTTATTTTCCTTGTTTGTTTGTTTTCCTTTTCTTTCTCTGATGACACAATCTATGGGACAGTGCTTCTGATGGTAAAGCAAAGAGTGACAGTTTGGAATGTGTCTCTCTGGAGCAGCCCACCTCTCATAGAAGTCCAGTAGATCTACCTTGATTTGGCCAGTCATGACCTCAGTCGTGCTCCAGTGCTACTGGGAGTGTGTCCCTTCAGACACTCTGCAATTCTCTTTACAGAAATATGGCATCTAGGAAGTGTTTAATAGAGAGGAGATCTACTCCTTTCATTGCTTATGTGTAGAATTTGTGTTGCACCACAAAACTCTAAAACTAGTACCTGTTTGCTGCCTGCTTGACTCAGCTAAGTAACAAGACAGATGGACAGCAGGGCTACACAATGCCAGTGTGAAATAAACTGAAGCAGATAGGAAATGAAAGCTGCTCCACAGCCTAGGAACATGCATGACATCATCATGATGATGTGTGAACCCACTCCTCATCCACTGGGAAGGAGACAACAGGAAGGATACTCAGTTCTCCTGCCCCAATACACATTCAGCAAGGAGGGCAGAGAAGTATCTCCTATGAAGAGAAGAAACCATAGGAGTATGGCTATGCCACTGGCGCAAAGAGCAGTCTCCCAACCAGGGCATGAGGGGACCAGACTCATCGGTAAATACTGATCTACTTTCCCTGAACAGCACGGTTCCCACTCTTTGGCCTGATTACCCTGCGTGGTCTTTCACTGACTTTTTGGGACACTCCAACAGTAGACTCAAGGCCTGGGCTTCACATAGACAGGCTTGTGCCATCCAGTGGCTTATCACTTTTCCAGGAAACATGCCACTCCTGTAGCTTATGTTGTTGTGGAGAAAGGCAGAGGCCTCCTTGGAAACCTGCTCCAAAAGGCTCAGGACTATAATAGTAGCTCTTCCCCCTGCCGTGGCAAGCAGCAACAGCACCTTGGCAGTCTATTTCTGTGACTTCTAAATCACAGGGCAGAGCAAAGCAGAATATCCGTGAAGAAATATAGTTCCACAGCACTAAACATTCTGTGAGGGGCAAGAGCAAAGACAGAGTATACTCTGAATATCAGAGCTTATCCCCAGTCTTCCACTATCATCCTCATCTCCCACAGGTTACTATATCACCTTATCTAAATGATGTAGTGTAGCTATACAGTCACCATTTGGCTTTGGCATGGACTGAGCATCATAGCTAAAGCATTGCTAGAGAAGAAAAAAACAAAGCTACTAGCAATGGTTGTTAATACTGAAACTCTGGAAGGGATTAGGAATACTATCCCTTAGGATTATTATGACTGTGAGGCACTTCAAGCGGATATGTTTTCTGTCTGTTTTTCCTACCTATGGTTCTAGCAGAACAGGATCGCTTCCTGAATGCAAGATGCTGTCATGGAGATAATGGTTTTCAACCCCTCAGAAGCAAATTGTTCAGTGTTATCACCTCACAGTCTTCCATGATGATTATGTGGATGATTGAACTCTGACATGGTTAAAGGCAATGTCCATCAACAATCAAATCAGGAAAAGAGAAAGTTATTACAAGATCCGGGTACAATGTGTTTCATACCCTGAAATTACTTGATTAGTTGTTGATCGCACAGTCTGGAGGATACCAGTCTGGACAGGGTGAAATGAGCTTGATGTTGGTGATCAGAAGCAGCTCAGAAGGCCTCTCATGGTACAGAGGACTGAAAGGAGGGTAGCAGCTTAACTAGGCTTTGGCTAGTATCTGTCAAGCTCTCTTACAGCTTGACAGTATTATAAGGGTAATGTAGAGGGTTCTGATAACAGACTGGGTCACAGAGATATGTATGGAGCAGATAAATGAGGTATGAGACAGATGCCAGCTGACCTGGCTACGATTGTTCATGGAGCTCGACTGTGTCCCACACAGTGGCACGCTTTGATACAAACAGGGCGTTGCAACCTGCGCTGTCTTCAGACACAGGCATCAGGAGCACAAAGTCAATACTTGCGGGTACAGATGCAGTTATCCCATCCTTTGCTTTTCATGTCTTCTGAAGCTTTTTTTTTTTTTTTTTTTTATCTCCATAGCTCTCATATTCTCATTTGCCTGAAAAGAAGCTCTTTGGAGAATACTATTTCTAGATAGCTTCTAGAGGAGGAACATGTTTTCTCAGCTTAGCAGAAGTCCATATTTCCTATGTGTCTAGCTTCTGGCTTTTAGTAATTTTGGGAGCTACATATTTCTGAGTACCCAACTCTTCAAAATTTGTTGGAGAGACAAGCCCAAATTTCCATTAGAAATAATTCCCTGCAGGCTTGTCTACATCCCTTTGGATGTTGTCATGGAAGAACACCTCTGTCTTTGGCACTGGTGCCTCTCTTTAGGGAAGAAAAAAAAATCCCCCCAAGGTCTGTTCCTTGGTCTCAGCTTGTAAAATGGATCTGTGAGTCAGGGGAGCTATGGCAGTCTTGGGGAGATAGCACAAGAAAAGCTAGATGTGCTGGGAACAGAGGCACTGGTCTTGGTTTCTTGTACTAGCAGTAGGAAGAGAGCCTGAGCCTTCCTCACCCTCTGGACATGCTCACGAGTTCAGTGAACATGGGCTAGTTCCCATAGCCCCAGTCCCCAGATTTCACACGATTACATGAAAATCCTTAACTCTGACAACCTTTTCTTGTCTCTAGCCATCCTTCAGGGGGCCAGGATCCTCAGGAAAACACGACGCCCCATCAGGAAGCAAGAGCTGGCGGTTTGCATACATGGCTGAGGAGTCAGGGGCAATCTCAGCCATTCCTGCCAGCCCAAATCAGGGCTGGCAATCTCTGCCTTTCAGAGGGGGTGCTGAAGAGCTGCCTTTCAGAGGGGGTGCTGAAGAGCTGCCCTTCAGGGAAGGGGGCTCATCTGCGGCGTGTGGAGGACGGAGCAGCCAAGGGAGAGGGCAGGAGGCGCGCGGGGAGCCGCGAGGTGCTTCGCCAGGCCCGCTCCACTCCTGCCCAGCTCTTATTGTGAAAGGAGCCGCAGGGCAACCCAAGCCGCATCTTCCTCCCCGCCCCTGCTCCCCGAGCCTGGCCCCACCGAGACCTCCCCGCTTCCCAGCCCCGGGGGAGGTCCCAAGGCCAGCACTGCCGGCCGCCTTCCCGGCAGCGCCTTCCCAGCAGCGCAGCCCTGGCCGCCTTCCCGCACTTCCCGCGGCCGGCCCACGGAGTGAAACGGGAAAGAAAACACGCAGGCTACAGGGGGTCTCGGCCCGCTGGCCTCTTGCTTGTTGTTTAATCCGTGGGGAGCTGGCTCTGGAAAGTGAGGGTCTGGCCTGGGTTGCTCCTGCTGAGGATGGGGCCGGGCCCCGGGGAAGCAGTCACTTCACTTTCTGAAAGACCTGCACGCAGACCTCATCCTCAGCTGTCATGCGCTGGGGGACAGGCAGGGATGAGAGCGGAGGTTAGGCTGGATCCCGTGAGTGTCCCATCCCCGCCTTCCCCCCTTGTTGTCCCCAAGCCGGCGGGCTCCAGGGCAGGGCTGTGCTTGCCCAGGGTCCTGCTGCCCTCCCCAGGCCCCAGCTGATCCTATGTGCCATGCGAAGGGGACAGCGGCGGCTCCACTGAGCTGAGCTCGCTTTGAAGCCGGAGAGGCGGATGTTTGTGTAAAGCGGCCGTTGCCCCTGAGCAGCCAGGGCAGGCGCTCGAGGGGAGCTAAGGGAAAGCGGCACAGGCCGTTCCCAGCCCCCAGCTCCCGCATGGCGTCTCCCCCACGGCCATTCTCCGGGATTTAGCTCCCTGCACCAGACCCCTCCTCACCAGATGCAGCTGGTCGCCCTCCAGCCAGTGCCTCCAGCCCCTGTTCCTCTTCTCTCCCAGTTGCTCACACACCAGCTGATCCCCGTCCCAGGAGACAGTGGTCTGAAAAAGGAGGAGAGGGGGAGACATAGTCCCGGGAAAAGAAAATCCTAGCAATACCCATCGTCAGGGCTGGCATTCGCTGTTCCTTTCAGACACGTATTAAAATGCATCCCTTGATCTGGCATTTCTTTTGTGGCTCCTAGGGGCTCTTTGTGATGGGTCAAAGTCCCCACGGCTCTGCAACAGAGCACTGCTAAGTGGTCTGAGTTTCTTTTGCTGCAGAGCACAGTACTGTCTGTGTCCCCAGACGGCTCTTTTCCCAGCACTGTTGTTTGCACCCCACTGCTGAGGGGTATTTGCTCACTGAATCACTTCCTCCTGCACCTCCTGAGTACGGCCAGCTCCGAGCTGGGCTTTCTCCTGGCTCGTGCATGAGAATCTGGGCACATCCCTAAATTCCTAAAATTCCTAAATTTCAGTCCAGCCTCCTGACATACCTACCACACCGCCTGGGCTCCCCACCTGGCACTTGCGTCCATCCACAGGTCCCAGGTCTTCCTCAAACTGGACTCCCACGTCGAAATCCATCACATAGTTCCGCAGGGAAGTGATGGTACGGATGATCATGTGATCTCCCGTATGTATGATCTCTTTATCGGGCTTCAGGAGGCAAACCAGTTTCCTCAGGACCACGTTGATATCTGGAGGATGAGATTGGAGGGGCAAGGTCTGCGGGCTACCTACGTGCCCCCTGCAGAGCTCCTGCACACAGTATCAGCTGGGCAGCTGATATCCCTGGTATCAGCTCATACAAGGCCATGATATCCCCCTTCCCCTCACCACATCGTGGGCGTTATCATGGGGCTAAAAGTGGGAGCCACAGGCAGAAAGATCAGAGAGTTCCCAAATCTCTTCCTCCTCTTGCCTTATTCTCCGGGCTGGCAAGTTTGGACACGGAAAGGAGGAAAAGAGGAGGAAGGAGCGAGAGGAGGAGGGCAGTTACCTAAAGCCTGCAGGTAGCCGTCCATGTTCTCCTGGGAGACGAAGCGGTAGTAGCCGGTGAGGTTGGGCGGCATCCCGGGACGCGGCGGGGCGCTCCCGCGGCGCGGGCGGGACACGGGACGCGGCACCCGGGCGGGCTGCGACGGAAAGGACGGCGCGGGCGGGACGCGGCACCCGGGCGGGCTCCGACGGAAAGGACGGCGCGGGCGGGACGCGGGCGGGCTGCGGGACGCGGGCGGAACGTGGGACCGGGCGGGCTCCGCGGCGCGGGCGGGACGCGGGAGGGACGCGGGAGGAACGCGGGCGGGCTCCGCGGGGCAGCTCCGCGCGGGCTCCCCGCCGCACTAAGAGTCCCCGCCCGGCTCGCGCGGGCGGCAAGGCGCCTCCTCGCCCTCCTCGGCGGCCGCTTTGCTTCAACGGGCGGCGCGCCGAGCAGCGGAGCCCCGCGGGCGCCTGGCGCCGCCGGCTGCGGGCTGCCGCGGAACCGTGCCCAGCGCCGGCTGCCCGCCGCGCGGCCCGGCTAAGGCGTCGAGGGGGCGGCGGGGCGGGGGGGCGGCTGCCCCTCGGGGCGCGGCGGGGCGGG